>VDFB02117699.1:0-13607 GCA_007258455.2 Sequoia sempervirens | reverse complement strand
GATTTTGAGACTTCCTTAGCTCCGTTGGAGTTGAAATTTGAATGCGGTGATCCTCATTGGTAAACTTTCCTGTCTGCACTGGCGCCTAAGATTGACTTTCTATTTATAGCCTGCGTCAGGAATGCCTTACTAAAATTAGTAAGTGCCCGGGATTGTCTTCAAATTTTAAGCGTGACTCTCAAGGACACCGATCATGGTGGATAGTTCAATTTTGGACATTTTGATGTCCTGATTCTCATTTTAATCTTCGTTCAAAACCCTAATTTTCCTCGCGATGTTCTCTAAATGAGCCCCGCTTTGACCTCTCGCTTTCTCACGACATCGTACTGCGGGTTCTAAAGTGCTCCAGTAACCGCCAAAGTGGTACCTCGCTAAAAATAGAAAAGTGGTTGAAAGTGACCAACCGGGTCAGCCGATGATTTTGAATGTCACGCGTCCAAAAATCTTGAAACCCGTAAAACCTGTGAAATCTTCAACATGCAAGCACCGCTAAAAATAGCAAGTTTCAGAAAAGTGACCAGTTCCACTTGCATGTTACACCGTTGCGAAGCTCTTGGAAAACCCAAAAAGAATATGTCGACATGCGCTGAGAAAATTTGCATGCAAACCCTAATATCGGCCTCTGAAGGCTGAATGTTGAAAGTTGTTGTCCTGTTTTGCATGTCATATCACCGCGAAGGTCTCGAAAAACCCACAAAGAATATCTAGACATGCATCTGAAAATTCAACATGTAAACCCTGGAAATTGCCTCCGAAGGCGGAACTGCTAAAAATAGCAAGTTGTCCGTTTTTGCTCAAATTTGGCCAGTGATGAGTTCAAAGTGCTTAGAATGTAGTGTCATTGTCGGAACGTGAAAATCTGGAGAAAACAAACCCTAGATTAACACTTACTAAAAATAGAAAGTTGACAAAATTCAGTGAAAATTCAGAGGGAGTCCACCTAAAGTGTTTTAACAGCAGTGCTAAGTTCAGAAGTTGATTATCCAATTGATTTGACCTCAAAGTAGTCTGAAAATTATAAACCCTAATTCATTGAAAAAGCCCTTCAGACTTAGTCATAATTCAAATCCAGGTCAAATGGTAAGCACACTAGCAAATGGAAGGAACAGACCGAGAGAGACAGACCAAAAAGGCAAAGCCAAAAGACCCGAATGGAGAAAAATTTAGGGGGTCCCCATTTTGAATGGGGCGGTGTGTGAAAAGGTTACAACACTTGTACAACCTAGATTAAGACCTTTCAACCATTAGTTAATGTGGTGCAGGAGATGCGTATCGTACCCCAAAGTTACTCACGATGTATGTCCATGCACTGAGATAGAACTTATTGAGGTATTGCCATTTGGGTACCATTGGTAAGAGGTCCTTCACCCTTTAGGGTTGTGATCTTTAGCTATCAATCTGCTGGTAGATAATATTAGCTTTGGCTCATGGGCCTACACTAATTGTCACACTTACTTGAATAATCTTAGGGTTTTATGTGTGTATGGTATGTCTTCTTGTGATTGACCTGTACATATCTTCAGTCAAGTCCAATCTGTGTTGTCTGTTTGTTTTGTGATTGTTGTCTTTAGTCCTTTTGCCATCCGTCCGGTCTAGTCAGTTAGCAAATCTGCCTTGTCCTTGGGAAGATCTGCTCACCTTTTGACGAATCTACCATGTACATAGGCAAATATGCCCTTGTATAAATATCTAGTCCAGTCCATCTGTTCATTGTTACGTGCATCTAACCTATTTTCGAGCAAGTGACTGAAGTCCTAATGTTAAATAAACAAAATTGTTCTTAAAATTGTATCAATCACAAAACTATTAAAACTTCAATTGTGGAAGCATAAAATAGACACAGATAATTACACCTTCAAATTAGTTTTTCATTCCTTAGAAAAGCTTACAAGAAAACCTCTATACGCTATACATCTTACAATTGATCTTACAATTGCACGGAAATTCACTATATATTACATTGTTCTATCTTGCTCCTATCTTTATACCATTTAGCAAAAATCTAATCTTTAGAAAACTCCTTATCTCTTACAAGATTTTAAAGTTTGAAGATAAGTCTAAATCATTAGTGTTTATCTATGTTTCATTAGACTAAATAAAAGATTTTTTACTTTAATCCTGTAAAGTGAAATGCAAAATAGAATAACTCAAACCACCTGAACCATTTCCAACACATTCACATTGAACTTGTGTGGAAATTCCTATCTGAGTTAAAAACTCGACAAACATGTTATGGTCAAGATCCTAAAATGGGAGGGTTCTTAACCCCTTATCATTGGTGTGTTAAAAGACTCTTTTATAAAATTATTTTTTAGCCATCTGTAATTTTTTTTCTGAAGGGTGCTGTACTAGGTACAACAAGTGCTTAGAAGAACGTTTTGGGAATGCTCCCCAAGTTTCCTAGTTTTTGATTTCAGTTTTTATTTGAATATTTAATCATAATGATCATTATTTTCACATCTCATTTCATATGTTTTTATTATCAAAATTTTCAAATTTTCTAATGTTCATTCTCTTAGGTTCTTAGCTCAACTGAATATCTCATATAAGTTATTTGCTTGTAAAATAGCTATAGAAGTTTTGAACTTTTATATTTATATTTTACCCCTAGCTGTTTCATGCAGTTTCCTGCAGTTTCTGATTTCCATTTCTTTTGAATGTTCAGTGTTCATTTGTTTCATATTTTACTTAATAAGTTTTGATTTTCAAATGTTTCAATGTTGAATGTTCATACTCTTAGGCTCTTAGATCAATAGAATATAAGTTTTTTGATTATAAAATAGCCTAGTTATGACCCCAGTCTGGATTTGGTATGTTCAACACTGGCTTGGCTATTTGACTCAGAAATACCTGGGCTGCACCCTGGGGAACTAATTGCATTAATAAAAATATTATAAAAAAACTAACACTCACAAACCCTAAAAGTGCCTTATTTGAAGGACATGGAGCAATTACGAAAAATGATGTCCCATGAAGGTCCATGTGGCCTTGAAGGCCTGAAGTTCGGCTTTGTGGAAGGGGATTCGCCCCTTGACCAAGACCTTGCTCTGGTTTTAAAAGCCAAACAATGAAAATTGGTTTGGGCTGTGCCTGATGGTAAAGCAACATTTTTTTTTCTGAGTTTTTCCCAGTTAAATCCTGAGTAATTGAATTCCATATATACTTTTGGTTTGCTAAGTCAATCCCACTTCTGAGTAATGGTACCATGATATGTTCTCAATTTGTCTTTATATATGTTGTACAGGCGAATCCAGCTGTACTGAACCTGGGACGAAAATGGCTGAACTGCCAAATCCAAACCCTAATACCAAACTGGAACTCGAATTGACAACATAGAAAATTAGAAAATAACCAGAGAAGTTTCCAACTTTCTATATGTATATATATGACATCCCTGTTTCTAAATCCAGGGATCTATGTTTGCCATATAAGAAACCCATCCAGCCCTCCCCATCCCGGGCCCCAAAACTCTATGTAACATAGGTTTAACACATACATCACAAAACTCGTGCAGTTTTCATAGCCTACACCCTGCAGAGCCCTAGAGATAGTAAACCCAGAAGGCATTCTAATGGTTGAACTGATGAAAGCAGATCTATAAATGATTTTAATTTAACAATTAAAGCAATGGATAATGAAAATTACCAAATATTGATTTTGAACCTTGCTAAAGTTTCAACAGATTCAAAGAATATTTTCTAGAGAAATTGATTACAAGTCTGCTTAAGGACAAAACTCAGTTAATAAACACTGAGGTCTTTCATATTAAAAGTTAAAATTTCTGAAAATGTAAGATATTTTTTGGCTACTGCAAATGTGTCCAGCATGATTGTTTTTGATGTGTATTGACATATATTGCATTGCATCCTATGTGATCTGTTTGCTCTTTTCCAATGTTTATGCTACAGGAGCTATTTGAGGGTTACTACTTTTGCCAGGCCCAAAGAGAGGATTATTTTGCAAGAGCTAAACCTCGAAAAGGCCATCCTACAATTTTGAGGTACATTTAAACAGTTTCATGATTTTTATGGGTTTTTTGTTTCCTTAACAGAATTTTGTTTTGTGCAAGTTATTCTATTCTTGATTGCATTTGTAGTCTGCAGTCTTTGCATTTAACACAAGGGTTTGCATCTGATCATGTCATTATTCTGATGAACAGAATGCAGAATCTTGCAAAGGAGTTGGGTGTTGTGATACCAGTGAGCTTCTTTGAGGAGGCAAACAATGCACATTACAATGCAGTTGTGGTAATTGATGCGGATGGAACAGATCTTGGACTGTATCGGAAATCACATATTCCTGATAGCCCAGGTTTGTAGATGATATAAAGTTGATAGTCAACTATGTCATTTCAATGAATGTATTTTTTGGATTGCTAAGATTACTTTCATTTTATTGCAGGGTATCAAGAGAAATTTTATTTTAACCCAGGTGACACAGGCTTTAAGGTCAGTTTCCATTCTACTTTGTTTCTCCAAATTTTGAACCAAAATTATATTTACTGATCTCAACCCTTTTACATGCGATAACATTTCTAACAAGAGATAGTTGCTGTGGTAACAAGTTTTTGCCTTTTGAACTTTGTTCATGTTGCTACTTTGATTTGGACTGATAAGCAATGTGGCTTTTATTTTTCGCTGGGAAAGATGCTTGCAAGTATGAATTTTCTTCTATGATGGTTTGGTTGGAAAAGTAATGCAGTTATATGGCCCTTGTTTATTGGATATGCAGGTCTTTGAAACCAAGTTTGCCAAAATTGGTGTGGGTAAGACATTACTGTATGCCTGATTATAATTTGTGGATGCATTTAAGCTTTTTGGGCTCAAATCGGTGATATTAAGCACAAAATATTTTTTTTATATGTATTTTCCATGGATGTTGGCTTTTTGGTTTTGTCATTATTCTAGCATCATGACCAAGATGTTTATATTTGGATTGCAATAGTGGAAATAAGTTTTGAGATGGGATAAAATCCAGTTGACTGATGCCTATTTAATCACTTGGATGCCACACCAGCAAGCTGCCTGTATTTTTAAAGCACACCCTACGGTTTTTTAAAGAACCTGCAAGTCACAGATAGTGAATAGATCTTCTTTCATTTCGTACCTTTTAAGGCTTGTTCTATTGATTTTCCGGTAATAATTTTTCTTGTATAAATCTAAAATTGTTTCCACCAGCACAGCTTCAAGATTTTTGAGACTCTCTGTTAAACTGCAATGAAATTCAATGTGCTATGACATGTTAATGCAAATATGAAATTTGAAGAACTATAGTTGTGTATGTTACTATACTCAATGAAATCCTGATGAACTCTATGTATATTAATATGATCATGCAGGTTAATTCATCTGTGTGTAGAGAAGACATAATGTCCAGTGCAATAGCTAGGGTTAGGGTTTTGGAATAAGAGGGATATGCTTTTAATTGTTATAAACAGCAATCCTTTGTGTGTGAAATGTGGGAAAGGAATTTAGTAACTTTCCATAGAACAATGGGATGTTCAAGGATAGTTTCCATATGATATTGAAAGATAGAATCCTTGCAAGAAAAGGCATCTTATATTAAATTATAAAACAATATCAAGACAGAAGAAGGTACATTAAATACCTAAGTAGTGACCAGATTGGGTTCCTCTCCCATAGTGCTATACTTGAGTGCTACATTTTTCTGTAAAACATATCTTTTGAAAGAAACTTGGGCAGCTAGTCGCTCCAGGTTAGTTAAGTAAAGAGGAAATATTAGGTAGCAAATCAAAGCCTATGAGTCATCAATTAACCACTTTGGTGTTTCATGTGCCCAAGTGCATGTTATGGAACAAGATCTTACTGAGGTTGCAGTAATTAATAGCTCAGTTGAGACTAAGAAATCAAGGGTATGCACATTGAATGTTATTCCAGGGTATGATTTAAATAGTATGAGCCTATAGCTTGCACTGCTCATACAGGATAAGTTATCATCAAGTCTGGATTTGATAGTCTAGACTAAAGATGATACATAGTTATGAGTTTGAGGAATGGTTATATAGTGATTGGGATCGAACTTTGGCCTAGTACTAGTTATCGGGTTCTTCAAAATGGACCCTGTGCCCGCTCTTGGAGCGTTTGGGTACGGGAGCGGCCTGGGGAGCACCTGGGAGGGCCCAGACAGCCCAGGGTTCTCTGTGGGTCCTTCTTGGGCGCTCCCAGGCACTCCCAGGGTGCTGCTAGGCAGAAAATGTTAATTTGAATCACTGAAATCAATATGCTTGTGCAAAAATTGTTAATTTCCTATGGTGTAATATTCTGTAACAATTTCTAGAAGAAGCATTTGAATTTCTAGGAGGGTTGCAACCTATCATTGACTGATTTGATGCATCTAAACACCTCTATACAACTTATTTGTCAGTTTGTTCAGGCCATACCTATACTGAGTTTGAGCCATATATCAATTAGGATCATCCTTTTTTGTTGCAGCAGTTTGTGATTTGTTTTAGCTTGGGTTTCAAATTAATTTCAAAGGTATTATTTCATTATCAGCTTCTTAAATGTTGCTTGTCAATTTAGTGAATTTATAAAATATTTATTTCAGTATAAACATTGACATTAATCCAATATTGTAATAACTAGATGGTTTATCGTCAGATCCCTATTATCATTGTAAGTTTGTAATTGTAATGTTCTTCATTTGAATCGTGACTTTAGACATATATGATATATGACATAATATTGAAATTTTGAATTATCAATTGGCATTTATCTTTATCACTACCATTGATCAATGATTCAATAATGAATTGATGACTAATGATTGATGAAGTATACTATATCATACTATCAAATGTATTTACAATTTTGTATATTTTTAAATTTTTTGCATATATATATATATATATAGATACAACCGTACCCAAACGTACCATATTTTAGGAAAAAAAATTGCCGTACCGACGTACTTGTATCCCGTATCCGTGCCCGATCCCGTACCAGAACCGGCAACTTAGGCCTAGTACCATTGAGATTATCCATTGAGGGGTCTTCAAATATAATGCCAACAGGAATATCTAGAAATCAAAGGCCATCGCCCCATCTCCTCCAATAGTCTAGAAATTAAATGTCACAAGGATCAAGGTTTTTCTAGTGCATTTCATGACATAATCAGGGATTTCACATTCTATAGCAATTGATGGTATAAGTTCATGTACATCAAATTCAATGTAAATTAATAGAAAATGAAACACTAAATAACCAAATGTAAATCATGCTTAACTGTGGAGTTTAACTCACAATCAAGCTCAGTTAGCTTGCCGTCCCATTTGCAAAACCTTCATCAAGTATTGTGCCTTACGAAGCATTCATTTTGGAGATCACTACCTCTTTCATTTTCATACAATTGGTGTTTCTCCTATGCAATATTATGTTATATGATTTTTCAATATTTAGTTGTGTATTTTCTAGTTAATCTTCATTGACTCATATTTCATGCACAATGGCTCATAAGAACCCAGTTCTCAAAGCATGAATGGTTCACTTGACACTCATTGCATCTAGAAAATGCTCATATGGTGAAGCACTAGGACTTCTCAAGAGGTGACTTGTTTGAATACTAATTGGCTTAAGCATGCTTAACCATGGAGTGTACCCTTGCAAAACCTTCAATAAGTATTGTGCCTTAATAAACCATTCATTTTGGAGCTCCCTACCTCCTTTTTTATGCAATTGGGTTTTCTCTGGTGCAACACATAGTTAGAAAATTCAGACTTGGCGAAAATTCAGCAGCCCATTTTGATATGGACTCGGGACTCAACAAAAACTCAGCGAATTAAAACATTACATAAATATACAAAATGATTTTAAATAATGCATAAGATGCATAAAGTGTAATGTCCCCTTCCGTGGAGTAACCGGAAATGACCCATTTAGCCTATTTAATTCCTGTAGGCCAATTTCCGGCTATATCAGGGAATAAATAAATTAATTAAATAAAATTGCTCAATTAAGTAATTTCCGGATGACTTTATTTTAATTAATTTAATAAAGTAACTTAAATGTTTTAAAAGAAAAATATTATAAGTCACTTTATAAAAGTGCATTAAATGATATTTTGAGTGGGAAATTAAAAAGTAACTTTGGGAGAGTTCTATGGGAAATTATAAAAGGAGATTCAAAAGCTCATTTGCATATGCTTATTTATTTTTTCTATATTGGAGTTTAAGCTTGTAGCTTGAGAAAACCCTAGTACAGAAACCCTAAGGGAATCGGTTTCGGTGGTGAGATATCTACCCGAGCAGATTTGCAAGTGGAATCATATAGGTTTCACACAGGTGTTGAACAATTGAAGGTTTAAATAATTTGAGAAATCTTGTAAGCAAGTCAAATTATAATAAATATTTACACTTCTCTAGAGATGTTAAACATGGACGTCGTAGTGGGAGAAATTGCCAAAAGTGATATGAAGTTTTATGGGCGTGATAGATATTATTCTAGAAGTGGGATCTAGGATATCTTCTTGTTGGGCGATCACACACACATCCTTGGCATTGCATTTGGAAATGGATTTGTGAGTGAGAGAATATAAGCTAGTTGCCATCATTCTTGAAGATGGTGTAAGGATTGTAGAAGATTATCAATAGCTATTCAGGTCGTGGGGGGTCCTATAAGTGACTCCTATAGCTGGCGCAAACCCTTGAAAGTTTCCAGGCAAGTTGGTGAGTATGGTACTGATTTTGGAGGCCCTACACATTGTGTGCATGGACGGCTAAGAAGCAACAGTACCAAGGCATGAATATTTGCATTTTGTGAAAGGTTAGAAGCAAAAAATACTTTATTTTTGCATCTTGTCATCCAAACAACAAATTGCCATATTCATATCTCTTCCCTTTTAAGCACATTAAATGCATGACAACTATTTGATGTAATGTTCCTAATGATTGTCGAATGAGCTTGGATGATGAAATTATGTTCCAAATCTTTCGATAAAACTTTCCCAGGAGTAGCAAACATAAATTTTACATATTTCAATGCATGCAAAAATGTTTGACAAAATGTCTAAGTAGCCACTTCATAAAAATTGTGCAACTTTGGGTAAAGAAAATTGGTCTATGATATTTCAATTGTGTCAGAGTCATGTATTTTGCTAGCCAGTGGGGATTTGTGTGTAATGTCCCCATTTTGTGACGTCCTCTTTCAGTTGGGTTGATTTTGATACACTTACTATTTTTAGTAAGTGCTATTTTTAGCAGGGGGTCTGGTGTTGTGCTTCTGTCCTCAGAGAGCCCTTTTGAGCTCCTTAGTTTCTCTTTGGTTTGAGTTTTAAGGCACTACTTACTATTTTTAGGACTTTCTAAAAATAGTAAGTCATCCAGGGTTAGTTGGACCCGGTCAGGGTTATCTCTCGGCAACATTTCTTAGTGGAGGCATTAGTTTCTCTCTAGTTTGAGCCCTTGGATCATCACTTGCTATTTTTAGTACTTACTAAAAATAGTAAGCCTATTTTGGGGAATACTAGACTTGGTCTGGCTCGTTGTTGCAACATTTTCAGTTGGTAAAGTTACTTTGGTAAAATCAATTAAATAATTGAATTATCCTCGAAATGTGTGCTTTTTAAAAGTGACTTTATATCTTTTAATTAAAGGGGACATAAGGGGGACACTTAAAAAGTGACCAGGGATGCCTAGCTCAACAACTTTAAGTTGTTTTTAAAGGTAATATCAAATTATATTATTTCTCATCTTGGGCGCCCAAGCCTAGAGGATGTAAAAGATTTTAAAATAAATTAAAAACAAAAGCTAAAGTGGATGGGTGTTGGAAATGTGAGGAGGTATAAGGGAAATATTGAGCTTCTTTTTTCATTATGCTTGGATTATGAAACTTGGTCGTACATTTCTCTTGAAGCTTGACTTTGGAGGAAAACAAGGGTTTGTAGGGATGGAAACCTTTTTAGATCACAGTCTCTTCGTGCTTCAAAGTTGCAGATACAGACTTTGGAAATGAAGATTTTTGATCATTTTTTTTATAGTGGGATTGAGAGTTTTTGGCTTGTGATGACATTGCATCGATTTGGTGAAGTTTAGTGGCTTTTTGGAGAGATTTTATAAATTTCTGGGCATTAATATTCAAGGCCTGAACTCATTTTTCTGCTCATATCTCTGAGAAGGATTTTTAGATCATTATGGGTATTGATTAAGAAGGCTCCTTTCCTCATGGCGATCAAAATGAGTAGTGGTTTGCATTTTTTGAGAAAGATTTGAATTTATAAGGCAAAATCGCACCTAGGAGAGGGACGGTCCTTGGGAGTTGAGTTTTCAGTTTGTGACCTGACTTCTTTGGCGTTTGTGGTTGATATTTCTGCTCCTTGCTGCGTTGGGAGCACTCTTGAACAAAGGAGAAAGAAGGCTCATTATTAGGTGCTGGTCATTGGGTTTGGAAGATGGCTTTCTTGCTGCTGTGAGGCTTTTTTCCAGGTCTGAAAGTTCCTTAGTTTTCTGTTATAAACCTTGTAAATCTGCACTTTAAATGTTCATTGAAAATCTGATTATTGTAATGAGAGCAAGACATTTCCAGCTAGTTAATTAAAAGTTACATTTGCTTTGGTTTATGCATCATTTGGTATCATTTTATATTGAATGGAAATGTGAGAAAAAACTCCAAACTACCTTGAAACATACTCAGAAAACTACATACAGCAGTGAGACCAAACAGGGAAAAATAATTTTTTTTTTGGGGTTGTTTATTACATTGTGCCAGTTTATGATAGTAGAAATTTCTTATGCAGCCGAGAGGGTCTCACAAGTATTATTTTAGACGGAGGCCAAACGATTCACCGGAACAACTGGAGATTGAAGAAGAAATTGCTATTGCAGATTTATTTGGTGAGAGAGCTGCAAAGAACATGGGTGATAGGGATGATCCCCAAAATCGTAGCATTATGCAAATTTTAATTGACTTGGCTAGATGATAGCAACAATTGGTTCAGTTGCTCACTCAGTGGATGAAAACAATAATAACAACCAAAACAATGAAGGTAATAATGGCAAGGGATAGGTTCAATACTCATGTAGGATAGGCATCCCATAGCCTATGAGAGTTGGAAGTTGAGAGATGTAGAGCGGCTATACTCCACTTATGACAAGGAAATGCTTGCCATCATGCACGCTTTGGCAAAGTTTAGGTGATACCTTGTCGGTGGGAAATTCGTGGTTAAAACAGACCACAACAATTTGAAATACTTCCTCAAGCAGAAGGATTTGAATGAGTGTCAGCAGAAGTGGGTAAGCAAAATTCAGGCTTACTATTTTGATATTGAATATGTTAAGGGTAAAAAGAACATGGTAGCTGATGCTTTATCTAGGAGACCAACACTCTGCTCCTTATCTGAGATTTCAGGTGATTGGAAATCTCAAGTGTTGGTTGAGTATTCTAAGAATACTTCCTCCATTGGACAAGGAAGGGAAGTTAATCTTGGTGCTAGAATCCATTTTGGATGTGAGAGAATGCAAGTTGCGAAGCAGGACAATAAAATAATATTTGATAGATGGAAGGATTTACCTATTGAGGATGCCACATGAGAAGGCGAACAGATACTTCAGCATCTGGGCTTGCAATTGTTTGAGGGCAAGCAATGCCGAGCAGGGAGGATTGTGATGTCCCCCCATTTTTAGTCCGCTTTGGAGGAGAACTTGGATTAATTAATTAAATTATTAAAATTGTCTTATTTTCTTAAAAGACATTAATTATTTATTTAATTAATTAAATAATTGGCTTTATAAAATATTTAAGACTCAAACTTTTAATAAAGCCATTTCGATAGAGCATTCGGTTTGGCCAACTGAAAGTTGGTGAAGTTATATGGAACAATGGCAGACTTTGGAAGGGACACAAAGAGTTGAATGTATTTGATTTAACAATGGGATTTTGTGAACGAAAACTCTCGAAATCCATCACCATGTTTGGATGTGTTGATGTGATTTTTGTGACCACACCAATCAGTAGAACAAAGTAATCCGAAGGCTACTCTATTCTCTCTTGATCAAAGAATTCCGTGCGCTAAGATTGCAAGAAAGATCGCATGTTCAACTCCAAGGTTCCGGAATGCTTTGGAATACCCTCAGTAGGTTCGTTGTGATATGTTGTTTTTACGAGGGGACTTACACAATTGTTCAAAAGGTTTGCAGTTGACAACAAGTTAATGATTGGAAGGGAATTTTGCGCGAATGATTTAGCGTTGAGGTATGATTTCCTAAAACTAACCAGAAATATGCTGAATTGGATGGATGTAGGGTTCTAAAAGATCTAAGTTCTAGTCTAAATGCAAGAGGTATTGAGCTTGACTTCAATGAACTTCAACCGAACGTTGTCTTGCCTCCCATTGGATAGCTTCGACAAGGTTGGTGCAATCTTCAAGGGAGCGAAAAGATGTTCAAATCACGATTCAACAATGCAAATACCATCAAAACGATGCATACATACACATGAATCTTGACCGAAGTTAAGTCTAAAAGGCATTCCAGTTGACCACATAGGACAAACTTACCATCAGCAAGCTTGTTAGTGGTATGGATTAATTAAGCTCACTTAAATCAAACACAACCACCCACAATTAACTACTTGCATGAAAATTACTCTAACTTATATCCTACTTGAAGTCGAAGGGTGAAGAAACCTCACTAACTGCTCATAACAAAGACAAATTCACCAATCAATGAAACTCTTTTATTATGATAGTCTTCGTAACAATTCCTTACAAAATTCTCAAAGGAAGAATTTTCCTTCTCCTTCAAACAATGCAATGAAACTATTCTAACTCTAACTATCTCTCTATGCTCTATCAAAATGTCTATTCTCTAGAACTCTGATTGGCGTAAAAACTAACACCTCTGGAGTGCAGGTTTATGCAGGACAGCTATGCACAACTGCGTAATGAGTGCTCTTCAAATTAGGAGGGGAAGCTCCCTCGTAGTGCTGGAATGCATGGAAAAGAAAAGTAATCTAAGTCCTATCTTTTTGTTCTCAGCTGGAAGAGGCACAAGGTTAAGAAAACCAAGAACGTTGCAGCTAAGGATTTTCTGGTTTCGCAGATCATTAACTACAACTAAGCTAACTACTTTAAATCTATCCAGTTTCCTCAAGAAAACAGAGCATGAGGAAATGGAGCAAGGTTTGACTATCAGACGATAAACGAGTATAGATTCTCAACTTGAAGGCAAGGTGGTGCATCTATTAGCTCAATCTAGACAAGTTTATTGGTAACAACATCACACGATAAACTGGATACGGATTCTCTACTTGAAGGCAAGGTGGCGCATCTATTATCTCAATCCGAATTAGTTTATTGTCCACGACAACACACGATAACCAAGTGCAGATTCTCTACTTGAAGGCAAGGTGGCGCAACTATTATCTCAATCTGAACAAGTTTATTAGGCACACAACAGATTTATCTAAACTATGGGAAGAATTTACCATGACAATCGCATGAAACCCTATGTGGCATAACAATTGATCATAATAGTAAAGACTCACAAAACAGATTTATCATTACAATCGCATGAAACCCTATGTGGCTTAACAATTGATCATAATGGTAAAGATGCACAAAATAGAAAGAATTCACCATTATAATTGGCATGAAAC
>VDFB02117698.1:0-43033 GCA_007258455.2 Sequoia sempervirens | reverse complement strand
AGAGAGGGAATGTGGGTGGCAGGAAGGTAGAGAGAGAGATGAACATTTATAGAGGTAGTTATTTAGCTCAAGGGAGAGAGATTTAGATAAAGGGATGGAGATAGTGAGAGAGAGAGAGGTCTAGAGGATAAGATATGAACAATGAGTGAGATAGAGAGAGATAGAAAGATGATACAACTTGTTGATTATTAAAATTTGACCTCCTAATTACTAAAATTTGATATATGTTGATTACTAAAATTTGATGGTTTGAAAAATTATAAGATCTTCTGAAAACTAGAACTTACATTATAACTCCTTGAGAGATTTGAAACCACTCTCAAGCATCCTAAAACTATATACATGAAATATAACTTAAAGTATAAGAAAGTAAATGTCCATATGTTAATGTCAAATTTGGCACTTGCCAAATAGGTTGTTATGGGAAATACCATGATTTAGGCTCGACCATCCAACCCATTTGGTGAGTGCTAAATTTGACGCTCACCAAATGGCCTTTTCGATTAAAAAACCAAAAATGAAATCTTTTTTGTGTCACAACTTGGTGCATATGCTCGTGAGATAATATGGAAATATGGCAAGTTAATTAATAATATATAATTAAGTGGGGGTCATAAGGTGAATGTGAGTTGAATAGGTGATGTATTTGGTTAATTACAATAAGGTTGTAATAGTGAAATATCAGGGTTTCTACAATAAGGATTATGTTTTAATGTATCAACTAATGAGTGTTGACGAACCTCTAAATTTTATGAAGCTAAGTATCATAGAGAATGGATGACTACCATGCAATAATAATATGGTTCTATCATGAAAACTATAACATGGAAAGTAATTGAATTACTTGGAAATATAGTTCTTGTAGGATCATTTGAATGGTTGTTTATGTCTAAGTTCAATGTTTGTAGTATTATATATAAATTTAATGGAAGATTAGTTACAAAATTACTATTAAAAATGAAGCTATATAGATTTCAAATATATGTTTGTACACCCTATAACTAAAATAAATACCATTACAGTTATATTTGCACTTGCTACTAAGTATAGTTGGGAATTACATCAAATGAATGCTAAGTGAGTACTGTTTAATGGTGATTCAAAAGTAGTAATGTATCTTGTTCAACTAGAAGGATTTATAAAGAAAGAACAAGAAAATGTTAAAAAAAACAATGTATGGTCTTAAACATGCTCCAAGATCATTGTATATGAAACTTGACAAATTCTTTCATCAAGGGTTCATCAAAAGTAAGAGTGATCCTAATTTATACATAAACAAATATGAACATTATAAACAAAGAGGAGACCCTCTCCTATGTATTATCACACATTTTTCCAATGCAAATTATAGTTACCTTACCCAATCCCTCAACTATAGTTCTATAATCTTTGTAAGCAATTATTATCCGACAACCATGAACTCAGGCATTGGGGATGACTATGTAATGAGGATGATTTCACCGATGATCCTTCATCGAGGGAATACACACACACAACATGAGGTATCAAACCATCAGCCAATCATCTAGTGAGATAGTCTTCCTTTGAGTATGGCCCATCTGTTTTCTGATGGATCCTCTCCCATTACTATAATTCTTGAACATTATAATATTTTTTTTATTTCATTGCATACTAGAATGATTTAATTATAATCTGAATTACTATAAGAATGATTGATGATATCAAAAAAGATCTATCACATGAATTTAAAATGATGGATCTTGGAAAAATGCATTCTTGCTTATGAAATGAACAGTGAAGGGAAGATGGTAAGCCTTTGATTGCTCAAAGTGAGTATGTGATGATACCACAATAGTGTGTCCCAGTTTTTTCCAAAATAGATTATTAAAATTAGCATTTTTAACCAAAATTTTATCTACAATCACCTAAAACAACTAAACCATTAATAATTTAAGGATGATTTGAACTAGTGATATATATATATATATATATATAATTTAAAAAAAAAACAAATGATTTTTCTTGATTTTAAATAGCTTATATTTTTTATGGTTAATGATATTTTAAAAAGTGATATTTAATACATAACACATAACTTATATTTACAAAAAGGATAAAATTATAAATTCATGAAATAGATTGAGAACACCAATATCTAGTGCGCATGTTTTTTTCTATAATTTTTAATTGCATACTTTGTTAATTATGAATACACAATGTGTAGATGTTTTTAAAAACTATTTTCTCCAATTTTTTCCACATGTGGAATAATGACCTTGATGTTCAATGAAAAACCTATGTTCACTATAAAATAGAAAACAAATAAACTTAAAATATATTGTGGGTCTACCCTATGCAAATAAATTGGTCAAAAGGTTTAAATGCATGAGTACAAATTAGTATATACCCTTTTAGAATAGAAACATAAGATTTTCCTTCATGATGATACAAAAGAAGTAAATGCCACTATTAGCTTTGTTATTGAATAGACTAACTATTTGAGTATTGAATTTATAGGTTATTTAGATTTTAAATTGGGCAAGTGATCCAAATAATATAAAACCCACCACTCGATATGTACTCAATATATGATTATACATTGTGTCTTAGAGTAGAAAACAACAATTGACTATTTTTGTGTCCACTATTGAAGCGAAGTATAAAGTATTGTATAGTGCTACTTGTGAAACAATTTGGCCAAGATGAATTCTCCAATATATGAGAGAAAATTAAGAAAGATAAAATATATTAAGTGTGACAATCTAAGTTTAATGAAACTAACAAATAATCCAATTTATTGTATTGCATCAAAAATCATTAAAATTGAATATCATTTTGTAAGAGAAAAGATTCAATTACAAGAGATAGATTCAATATATTGTCACACAGAGGACAAAATGATTGATGCTATATTTTAATATTCTAAGGGAGATATTTAAGATGGCCTTTGCATTGGTGGAGGTCACAAGGGGGATCTCCTCCTTTGTCCTTCACATTTATGCTAGTTCTAGAAGCTCAAATCTACAAATTCTATAACCTAGCAAGGGCATACATTATCCACTAGCATAACAACCTAATGAGGGTTTGAACCTAGGTGACAACAATCACTTTGGGGATTCAAATCATGAGCACACCAACCTAGTGAGGGTCCAAAGTGCATGAACTAAACGATCTAGATGAGGTTTGAATATTGGTAGCAACAACAACAATGCCATGATTTAGCCAACACAACATGCCATTAACAAAAATAATGACTAATATATTCACTAAGCCTTTAGGCAAGTTAAAATATGTAACATATAGAGATATGCTAGATGTTTAAGATATCAAATATTCATTAAAAAGGAATGTTAGAATAATGACTAAAAAAATTAGGTAAATATTAAATAATTAACTCTAATGTTGATAATAGATTTCATATATGTATCTTAATTAATGAGTTTGTTGTTAGACAAATTGGATTAGCTACCATATTAAATTTTTCATTTCTAAAAATTTGTAAAACTTCCATTGAAACAATTCATTGAATCAAAGTGAACTACAATTCTTATAACCTCTATTTAGACTCATGGCATATATCAATTCATTTACACCTAAGTTGGCCTAATGGTGGAAAACTTGTACTCTTGTAAAAGAACTCACAAGTTCAAATCCTGCAGGGGGTATGGTATGTACACCTTGTATTATGAAGCACAAATTAGGTGCCTCTAGCATGCATATTGAGAGTACGGGGTAGTCCCATATAGTTAAAGCCAGATAACTAAATATCGTGAACAACAAAAGAGATAACTAAATATCGTGAACAATAAAAGAACTTTCCTTTCCTTTACAATACAAACATTGGTACATCATTGATGAATAGTCACTTGGATTGCCCTTCTTCCTGTTAAAAATGGTTAAAAAAAGGTTGCCAAAGCCAATTTAGCTATAAATGCAAGAGTGAGTCAATTTGATTGATTTAAATGTATCTATTAAATATGCTGTTCAAACAGCACCCACTAAGCACCCACTGACGTCAACAGCCAATAAGTATACAATGTGTTTATTCTAGTGCGCCGCCTGTAATTGTCAAAAGTTATCTGGTAATTCATAAATGGTAAACGTAATTAATAGTATAATTAGACGACTACTGCAACTAGTCTATATGTGTTCTCCTTCAACAGTCAATGGCTGGAGGGTTATCCTATTTTTAATAGTAAACAGTTACCTTTGGACTGTCGAAAATGTCAGAGTCATTGGTCTGTGATAATTTCTAGAAAGAAAAAATATCGCAGTAGAGAAAATTTGCAGCTTTGACTTGGAGTGTTCTACAAGTGCCGTGCCGTGTTATAAAACTGTCTTGACTTCGAAACGCCACACCGCCATCACCGGCAACGACACGGATGACGCCGTATTGACTTTGCGAAAACAGTACACCGCAATCACATGCAACAGCAAAGATAACGCCAATCTGGTTTCGTGTCGAAAAAAAACACTAGGTAGTGTGCTAAGTGTATAAAATGGTTATCCAAGTTAATCCATTTTTGTGCTTAGGCTTTGGGAACTTTTGTTACCCAGATTTTAGATGGCAGCTCTATTGTCCGGTCATTTGAACAAGCCAGCTAATTTATTATGCCTTGGTTTACTTTTCCTTGTCTGTTTCGTTGCACAGAGGTCATGCGCACAGACCACGTACAAGTCTGTAAACCTGGGAGGGTGGCTCGTTGTTGAAGGATGGATCAAACCATCCCTCTTTGATAGCATTCCAAACAATGATCTCACGGTATAAAACTAACATCTATCAATTCTTTTTTTTTAAAATTTCTCTGAAATTCTCCTGCAAACTATGTCTTTTGAGGTTTTCTGAGCTCTTACTGTCTTTCAATACATCTTTTTCGCAGGATGGAACTCAAATTCAATTGAAATCTGTGACATTGGGTACCTATATAGTCGCAGAAGATGGAGGTGGGAAAAAAATTGCTGCAAACAGAAATAGCGCATCCGGATGGGAGACTTTCAGGGTATGTTATATCCACATCTAAGTTCTATATTTCCAGATTTCTACATACACAGAATAATTTTTTTAGTTGGAGAGTTTTATATGAATTTTACAGATTTCATTAGTTATTCGATATGAGAGCATACGTTTTAGGCTGAATTTTTCCGTTGATGGTCAACAACTGAGAGATATCTATTTGGACAAACTCATTTGAGTTTGATCCATTGCAGTCAACTAAACTTGATGTCTAGTAAACTAGTGAACTTGTTCAGAACCATTCAAGTTTGTAGACAAGAAGACTTTATCGCTAGTGTAATCATTCAAAACCATTAAATGTTTAGGAATAGACCAAAAGATCATTGGCATATACAAATATTGAACATTGAAACCAATGACGGTATAGGATCTACAAAATATGATGTATCTGTTTATATGTAAATGTTGACAGATATGGCGTGTGAAAGACGGAAGCTATCAGCTTAGAGTGTTCAATAAGCAATTCATTGGAGCCGATAATGGAGGAGGAGGAATTGTGAATGCAGTTGCAACAACACCCAGCACCTGGGAAACATTCGAGATCATAAGGAACCCTTCCAATAAAAACCAAGTGCATATAAAAGTTCTTAATGGAATGTACATGCAGGTACTTTACACTGTTATGAGATATGTAACATTATTTTTGAATGAAAATCTAAAATCTTTATTGTTCGATGCTTATCTAATCCTAAATTAAGAGACATGTAATTTAACTGACATTCTGTACAGGCAAAATCCCAAGACCAGTTAACTGCCGATTTTCAAGGTGAACCGGGGTGGGACAATAACGCTGCAACGTTTGAGTTGACTGTTGTCAGTCAATTAAAGGGCGAGTATCAGCTCACAAATGGCCTTGGAAACAAAGCACAACAAGTCCTCAATGTAATCTCAAATTCAGTCAGAAATCTTCTTATTTTCTACTATAGTAGAATTTTTATTGGACGTTACACAGATCTATTAATTTTGTCTAATTTCGTTAATCAGGAACATTGGAATACTTTCATCACAGAGAGTGATTTTGCTTTTCTGTCTCAAAATAAAATAAGTGCCGTCAGAATCCCTGTAGGATGGTGGATTGCAAGTGACCCAAATCCGCCAGCTCCGTTTGTTGGAGGGTCTCTTAAAGCCCTGGATAATGCTTTCACCTGGGCTAAGTATGTTACTAATTTTTTATCACAAACTAAAACGAGAGTAAGGGAAGAAATACGTTATTAATTCTGCAATATACCGCAGCCTACACACCATTATAATGTAGACTGACAGTAGATATAAATTTGATTGATTCAAACATCTGTAATATTCTTAAACAAATTCCTGGTCTATAGATTGAGCAGCCAATGTAAATTATTCATTTTTTACGCGTTTTAGAATATCTCTAAGGGTGCATTGACGTTGCAGGAATCATAACATTAAAATTATAGTAGATCTCCATGCTGCCCCGGGCTCCCAAAATGGAGACGAACACAGTGGAACGAGAGATGGCTATCTGGAATGGGATTCACAAGAAAACATGGATAAAAGCATCTCAGTAATTGACTTTCTTGCTTCCAGGTACACTTTCTTATCAACGCTTCATTTTTAAGACCAACATGCAATTTAAATCCATACCCATTAATATTCATTTAATATTAACCTCACAATTTACAATGTCCTTTTAACCTTACATAACTAGTTGGCATATGGATTAATTTTGGTCGGTTCAGACCAAATCCTCCGGCCATATCACCGGCCAACAACCCACTTTACACAATAAATGCAAATCCATTAATCGAACTAACACAGTGAATGTAAATCAAACATTACTCTTGTGAACAATAATTTCCTTTTCTAGAAATATGAATCAGATTTAAACTCATTTTCAACGCCCAAATTCAGTGGTCGGCTTGCTTTTTTCTTAATGATACCAGAGCTTTTGCCTAACCAGGGTTTGGCGTCAGTCTGACGAAGGAGCTTAACAGTCATTAAAGGAGAGAAAAAAATATATTTTAAAATATTTACAATAGTATTTTAGTTTAAAATGTTTTGATTATTTTACAATACATTATAATAGTTATAATTAATATTCACTTTTAAAACAAACATTAACATTAAAATAAAATTATTTATCTTTTCTATTGCAAATTGTTTTTACTTCTATTTATAAATAGACTTAATTATTAATATTTTAATATTTTTATTGTATAAATAAATTATTAGATTTGAATGTTGTTTGTTACATATATGTATTTTTAAGTTTTCTTGTATTTTATTTTTAAAATCGTTGAATAATGATATATATTCATCAAATTTAATGTTACGATCTTATTTATTTATTTTTTACGAAATATAATTCTATGGTGTGTGGCCTCAGGTATGCCAATGATAAGGCCCTTTTAGGAATTGAATTATTGAACGAGCCTCGTGCGCCTGGCTTGGCATTGGATAAATTGACCACATATTACAAAAATGGATATGACACCATCCGAAAGCATTCTTCTACAACTTATGTGGTGATGTGTAATCGAATTGGTCCTGCTGATCCCAAAGAACTGTTCCAAATGAACAATGGTTTGAAAAACACCGTAGTTGATGTACATTACTACAATCTATTTGATGACCAAAAGTTTAAAGGCATGACAGTTCAACAAAACATAGACTATGTTAAAAATGACAGAGACTCAACTTTGAGTAGCTTAGTGAGTGCCAATGGTCCTCTCATCTATGTTGGTAAGAACTCAATGCACATAAATTATCATTTTTTTTTAATGTAGTAGACAATTATAGTAGGAAAAATAAACTTACAATATGGTTTTTTTCATTATAAGGGGAATGGACATCAGAGTGGGAAGTGAAAGGTGCATCAAAATCAGACTATCAAAGATTTGGGCAAGCACAATTGGAAGTATATGGGAAGGCTTCCTTTGGATGGGCTTATTGGACTTATAAGAATGTTCAAAACCATTGGAGTTTTCAATGGATGGTCCAAAATCAATATCTACAGTTATAATAGAAATATATACTTAAGTATATATAAAAATAAATAAAGTATAAGGAATGATCAAATATCTATAATAAGAAAAATAAATGAAATTACTAAATAATTTCTCAATGTTAATGGTGTTACCAACGTGCTTAGAGACTATACTACCAAGTTGTAACATGAGACTCATTATAAATAAATTAAACAAGAAAATAATTTCTTGAGTATTTCATCTTCTTGTTTATAATACTTATTGATTACACCGTTTTCACCACCTCATAACATGAGATTCATTATAAATAAATTAAACAAGAAAATAATTTCATGATTATTTCATCTTCTTGTTTACAATACATTGATTATGCTCTTTTCAACACCTCCTATAATGATCTCTTTTGATATATCACTATCTAAAACTTGATTACTCATAATTTGAGTAAAAAAATATTTTAAATAACGATATTAGCAATGTGAAGTTCTCCTTCATTACTATTTTTAGTATCTTTTGACATTATTTTTGGCTAAAGGAATTGGAATGTTTTTCTACTATGTTTAGTATCTTTTGACTTTATATTTGGCTAAAGGCATTGAAATGTTTTTAGTTTGGTTCTTGTATGAGTGTGAGTATTATAATATTGGTTTCTTCTTCTTATCAATATTTTGTGTGAATATCTCTAGTCTTTTGGGCTTTCATTTTATTGGTTCTCTTTTTGTCTTATTTAAGTGGAATTTGATAGATGTCTTTATGTTTAAATCTATATGAACATTTACAAATCTTATTCTACCTTCAATTGTTATTATTTTCCTTGTTTGGGGTTTGTTATATTTTATTGTTCTTTTGGTAGATTTTTAAAGAGGCTTAAGTGCAACCGTTGGTTTTGAATTTAATGTTTGTATCAATTTTTGGCCTCTTCCCATAATGAATTATATTACATCCTTTATTGCAATGCAGAGAGGTAGAAGAGTTAGTGATAGTGTTAATGTAATCATGGAAAATATAAAATCTTAGCTTATGTGTCAATATCTTGTAATAATGACCTATTGAGATATATATATATATATATATATATATATATATATATATATATATATATATATATATATATATATATATGTATGTATGTATGTATGTATGTATGTATGTATGTATGTATGTATGTATGTATGTATGTATGTATGTATGTATGTATGTATGTATGTATGTTTATTAAAAAAATATCAACAAAATAGATGTATAAAGTATATTGCATGATCAATATTAGTTGTAATTTTTTTCATTAGTTTGATCCACATATATCCTCATGTGCATTGAAGAACAAAAGGTATTAGATTTCTCAATCATTGGTACATAAATCACACATATTTAGAAATAATGATTGAGATACACACGATAGTTATCCACACCACAAGTGTTAATACACATTTTATCAATGTGCATCAGAAATATCTATAATAATTTACTTATACCCATTTAGAAAATATCAAGTACAATAATAAGTAACATGTTAATAGTGTTGAATCAAAGTGTAGATAAACAATTAACAGTGGAAAAAATTAAAGATGCAAAACAAACAATTTTGAAATACACACAATGCCAAGATTATGTGGTTCACCATAATGGCTACATCCATGCGAAGCAGGGGAAACTCTATTATTAATATCACTATTTTGTTACACATACAACAACAAGCTTATTTCAGCTATGTAATACCATAAGTGATTACAATATCCACAAATATTTTCATCTGTAAAGAAGTTGAAGAGATGTGTAATTGGAGGGAAAATAAGAGAAGCCCAAGAGGCTATCTGTTGGACTTCACATATCTAAAAATTTCTCACTTGAAGTGCAATCAATGTTGCAAGCCTTAGAGATGTTCCCCCACTTTAATCTTATTGCCACATCTTTACCCACAAATTTATAGCATAAATAGTTACTTTAGCAAAGAAGACCAGATCTATGTTGTCAATATCAAGTATCAAACAAAACTAATTAGCCGCAGTGAACCTAATATGATTAGAATAGTGAACCCAATATGATCAGAATATTGGTCCATAAACATAATGCAATGGTGGAAATGGTTGAGATCAACCCTCCTTCTAGCGCCATTTTGTGGATGTCAAAATCTACAAATGGTTAGTTTAAAACAAAGCAACATTTCAACATCCCTATGAAATAATGAAACATGTCAATCATGCAATAAAATGAAACAATGGAAACTAAACAAAGAATATAAAAGACATGATCCAACTTTATCTCATAGTGGATTGGTGCTATTGTAGAAAATAGCCCTTTCCCAATCCTTGCTTGAGCTAAGCTAAATGATATAATGCCAATGATGATGATGGAGTAAGATGGAAAAATCGGTTCTCAAGGAGAGTGACTTTGCAAGAGATTGTGGAGTAGATGAACAAAATTAGTTCTCAATTTAAGAGAGTGACCTTGCAAGAGGTATAGATCAAGTTGTGGAGTTGTGGAGGATTTGATCAAGAATGAAGCCTTTCATTTATAGATTTCTTGATGAGAGATTGGCCAAATGGATGAATGTGGGATAAAGAATCAAGCCAATGAGATGGAGACACTTGTCATCTTGTGAGTGGTTGATGCATGTGCAAGATTTGGGAAATGTGCCCAAGAGGGGGAAATTTCAAATTCAAATTTGAGAGTAAATGCTGAGTGGGGGACATGTAAGAGTTTATTAATTGCTTTGTTGGATATACATGCCCACTTGGTTTTGAATTCAAACTTGATGGAAGATTGCATGTTGAGTGAAAATGTTGAATTTAATAAATCAATAAATGGATTTATTTGTGCAAGTGGGATTATCTAGAGGATGTGACATACATTAGATTAGATTTAATCAAGATTAATTAGCTAGGATGATGATTACGATGTTTGACCAATTTGACTCAAATATTTGATTTATTTAAATCAGAAAAGGAGAAATATGAATTCTGAGACTTAATTAAATAAAGTCCTGGTTTATTTAATTAAATGGATGATGCAAGATAAAGGTTGAATAATTTATGAGAGATGAAATGTTATTATTTGATTAAACCATTGGATTGACCTGTATGCCTATTTTGCGTGTCTACAGGTATCACAATTTTTGACTCCAAAACATGCGTCACATTCTATGCTTCACATACTATAGGATTAAAAAAAAGAAAAAATGAATTTCATGAAGTTTTGACCAAGTTAAGGTGGTCAGACATACGAGTTTTAATATTTTTAAAAATTTATAATAAAACTTCATAATTAATTATTTACTTGGAAAAAAAATTACAAAAAAATATGCATCACATCAAGGCATGAGTCCTCTACTTATTTCTATAATATTATAAAATAATATTATCATTTTATTGTGGTTAGGGTGGTCAGACAGACACCTACTTCTTATTTTTTCCCTGAAATTTAAGTACCACTGCATTGCAATTTCAAAATTTCACCAAATAGATTTTATTTTTTAAAACAAACCTACTAGTTTAGAAACTACATTCAATTTGCTACAGATTCTATTCTTACATATTTTTGAAATAATATAGACAACTTATTCAAATTTTTACGTCAAGTTGTCTAACTCTGATTTTTTTGAATTTTTTGCCACTTAAGGGCCTATTTTTTCCATGATGATCCTGCACATACCCATGTGTTGTTCGGTCATGAAGGAATCAAACTTGAGATACCACTACTGTGAGGCTTATTTGAGCCCATACAAATCATCTTTCCTTTGTTGCTCAAAAAAATTAGGCTGGTGCATATATAACTCTTCTTCTATGTTGTCATGGAGGAATGTAGACTTCACATCAAGTTGCTTGAGTTCAAGGTAATACATTGTTGCCTATTGTGCATGTTTTGCACACGCGCCCCGTTGTAGGCAGGGACCCCCTTTTTTTTGCTCCCGACAGGCTGCTTTGCTCCTGTCTTATTGTGCGTGCCCCATTTTCAAGCCCAAATTGGTCATGTGCCATCAAATGATCAAATTCCCCTACCCAAATTCACCTACTTGGGGTATTCAAATCTGCGGAGAAATAAAGTCCCCCATCCCCTTTCTACCTTTTGTCTTGCTTTGGCTATTTCGGAAACATCCGTAGACCCCTATCAGTCCAGTTTCCACATTTTTGGCTTTGGGGACAAATTTTTGGTGGATTTGGGATGTGTTTGGGGTGTTTCAATGAACTGCTAAGGTTTCGTCAACGTTCCGTTAAGTTTTGATGGTTTCGGAACTTTCCCTCCAGAATTCCCTTCCTCCTTGGCTGTTTGGAAACATTTGTGGACCCCAGTCGCTCTCGTTTCCTCATTTTTGACTTTAGGGTCACCCTTTTTTGGATCTGGGATGTGTTTGAAGTGTGTAAATGAACTGCCAAGGTTTTGTCAACGTTCCGTTAAGTTTTGATGGTTTCGAAACTTTCCCTCCGCAATTCCCCTCCTCCTTGGCTGTTTGGAAACATCCATGGACCCCCGTCGCTCCCGTTTCCTCATTTTTGACATTGGGGTCACCCTTTTTTGGATCTGGGATGTGTTTGATGTGCTTAAATGAACTGCTAAGGTTTTGTCAAAGTTTGGTTAAGTTTCGGTGGTTTTAAAGCATCGTCCCCCTTTTGCTGTTTTGGAACTTCCGGTGGCCACCTCCCTTCCGCCCTTCGGAGCCCGGCCCCTCCATGGTCGTTTCTAGGGCTCCGCCTCTCTATGGCCATTTTGGAACTTCCGGTGGCCACCTCCCTTCTGGACTCTGGAGCCCGGCCCCTCCGTGGCCGTTTTCCGAGGCTCCGCCTCTCCATGGCCATTTTGGAACTTCCGGCGGCCACCTCCCTTCCGACGGCCACCTCCCTTCCGGCCTCCGAAGCCTGGCTGTTTCCAGGGCTCCGCCTCTCCGTGGCCGTTTTGGAACTTCCAGCGGCCACCTCCCTTCTGGCCTCCGGAGCCCGGCCCCTCCGTGGCCGTTTCCGGGGCTCCACCTCTCCGTGGCCGTTTTGGAACTTCCGGCGGCCACCTCCCTTCCGGCCTCCGGAGCCCGGCCCCTCCGTGGCAATATCCGGGGCTCCACCTCTCTGTGGCCGTTTTGGAACTTCCGGTGGCCATCTCCCTTCGGGCCTTCAGAGCCCGACTCCTCCGTGGCCGTTTCCGGGGCTCCACCTCTCCGTGGTCGTTTTGGAACTTCGCCTCAGACCCGGCCCCCAGCCATTCCTCCCCTTGGCCCCGGCCACCTCTTCCCAGCCTCAGCCCCTCCGTGTGTTTCGGAGTTCCGCCTCTCGTGGCCGTTTGGAACATCCGCCACCTCCTTCCGCTCCGGATCCGGCCCCTCGTGGCGTTTCATTCGTCCCCTTTGGCGTTTGGAACATCTGGTGGCCACCTCCCTTCCGACCTTCGGATCCCGGCCCCTCCGTGGCCGTTTCCAAAAGTCCGTCCCCCTTTGGCCATTTGGAACATCGGGCGGCCACCTCCCTTCTGACCTCCGGAGCCCGGCCCCTCCGTGGCCGTTTTCGAAAGTTCGTCCCCCTTTGGCCATTTGGAACATCCGACGACCATCTCCTTCCTGCCCTCCGAAACTGGGCCCTCCATTGCCATTTCTGGGAGTTTGTCCCTCCTTGGTTGTTTTGAACATCCAGGAGCCTCCCTTCTTCCTAGCTGTTTTTAACATCCAGGAGTCTGTCTCCTTCCCAGCTGTTTTGAACATCCGGGAGCCCGCCTCCTTCCCGGCTGTTTTGAACATCCGGGAGCCCGCCTTCTTCCCGATTGTTTTGGCTTTCGTCTGCTGTTTGCCTTCTGGCTTTCTTCCGTCGTCTTTCCGCCCTCTGGCGCTCACACCCTTGAAGCACGCATTAATGTTTATGGTCCAAATGAGCTGCAAATATGAATATCAAGATATTTTGATGATGCATGGATAAATCTAATAGGGAATTTGTAGGTTTGACTGACATTTTCCTTAACTCATGTATAAATGCACTTACAACACTTCGTGTTTGCAGGAGTCAAGAAGCCTTCTGTAGGTCTATCGAAGAGGCCCATTGAGGGAGTTGTCCTACCTTTTTCCAGATGATGATGATTTCTAAGGAGCTTTCTACCCGAATCAGGGGCCACCGATCCATTTATGCCAATCGTCGATGGACTCATTTGATCAAAGGAAGAACACTGCAAGCACATCAAGCAAAAGACAACTTTCAGGCAGTTTTAGCTACAGTGAAACGAGAAATCAGCTAAATGACAAAATTGCTACAGTAACTGGCACTAGATGACAAAACAGGGAAAAGACAAGGAATGTATTTTTAATTGTTGAATATTGTGGGGTAGGTGAAACCCTAATGTAATTGAATCTGGCCCATTCAATGTAATTGAATCCTAGCCATTCATTTGGGCTTTGGAAAACTATAAATAGGGGCTTGCCCCTCATTTGTAAGAGTTGGAAAATTGATGTAAAGACATTCTGCAGCAATAGAAAGCAACATTGCATGATTTATGGGTGTTCCTTTTGAGTTTTCTCTTTATGTATGCATGGTTCACCTTCCATGTTAGTTTTAGTGTTAGTTTCTTGAATCGAAGTGGTGATGGTGTTTGCTGTTTTAGTATTTGATAAACTTCCAGCTCATATTTTTTGTGGTTTATTGATGATGAATCACTTTGCAAAGCTAGTCTGAGCCTCTTTCTTTTATTGCTGCAACTTAGTTCGATTGCATGTACATGATGTGTGCATGTGCAATTTAAAAATCTGCGGTCCTTAGAAGATTGCACTAGTTTTGTGTAGCTGTAGGTTTCTCTTGGTCAAGCAAAACTCAGTTTAGGAAGCCTGTCTACTTTAGCAGCCACCATTGTTACTGTTCATTCATAGCTTAGGATTAGAATAGCTTTCTTAACCCTTCTCCTTTTGCTATTTCTTTTAATCCTTGGTTAGAGTAGGACCCAAAGCATCACCATGAAGCTAAATCAGATGAACTTGATGAGTTTCAACTTTGTTTTGAGTGGATAGCCACTGTTCATTCACTTTCAGCACTTTGAAACTGCATTTGCAAACCCAACTTCCCATGCTTTGTAACTCATCTGTAAGTCTGCCTTGTGATTCTAGCAAATCACATCAAACAACTGAGATATTTCAAGCACTGTCAAGACCTGACATTAGAGACTTTGGGATAGTGTTCTGCAATTTGATTGTGGAATATTGTCTTTCAAGAGAGGTAGTGCACCTATGCACTGCCTGTGTTGAGAGGTGCATAAAAAACACATCAACATTGCCAAACCCAAAACTGTTTGAATAGTGGTCATCTTCACAACTGATGGAAAGATCTCATTAAATTCAATCCCCTTTTGCTAATCATACCCCTTCACAACCAACCTGGCCTGTCATTGTTTCTTTCCTCCCTCTTCCTCTTTTAATCTATACACCCATCAATTTTTCAATGCTCTTCAGTTGGTTGAAAGCTTCATCAAATCCCATGTGATTGGTCATTAATGAATCTCTTTCCTCTTTCATGGCATCCATCCACTTCTCATGATTGATGTATTTGCAGGCTTCTTTGAAGGTAGTTAGCTTTCCTTAATCGAAGATCAACAATTGATAGTCATCTAACTTGGTTGGAGGTCGACGTTCCCGAGTGGATCTCCTTAATTGAGGAATAGGCTCCTACGAGTTTCCTTCTTCAAAATTTCCAATGTAATGTTTTTGTTGAGGCATAATATGGGGCAACATAATATGATAATATTCATGTAACATATCTCAAATGTTTGGCAGCATATTTCAAGATTGCTCATGTGAAAGGAGCAAACGCGGTTTGAAAATGGGTTGTGAAGAAGAAATTACTAGTTGTGTAGGAGGCTATGTGGAGGTTTCGTATTGCATATCAAAGTTTGGAGTGAGGAAACCATAATTAAATGCTTGTATGGGAGATTCCTTAGCACCCCTAGTTGTAGCCTTGGTGTTGGGGGCTGGGATTGATAGGTGTGACTATTGAGTAGGCCACATGGGATATTATTATCCCATAGTTCATGCCAAATTTGGCACTAAAAATGTAGAGTACGGTGGGATTAGTGGGGGGCAAGTGTGTTTGATAAATTTTGAGCAACCTTTGCAAAATTGAGTGGGAGTGGGAGTGTTTGATGAAGTTTGAGTAGGTTGTGTGAAACTGAGTGGGGGCGGGTGTGAATTTAAATTTTATGTTGTAACTTTTGTATGGAGTTGTAAATTTGAATCTGCACTTTGTTCATAGTTTGGAACTGTAAGAGGCATACTTGGTACCAAATTTGGATGTGAAAACTATTAATATTTGAGAAGAATATCACTACCATCTGTAATGTATAATAATGGTACACTCTTTTACTTGTGTCCCATGTGTTTGTAGACTTGAAAACATTTTTTCATTGAAGGCAACATCATGATTATGGACTAGTTTTTTTGGCAATCAAATACTATAATCATAATCTAAAACTATATTGGTCTTCTCCATTACCAAAAAAGATACACCATTCTAATTTGGAATCCAATTTTATTCTCTTCTCCATAAACACTATTGAGGAGGCCACATGGGATATTAAAAAACCAACATTCATTTTTAAGACCAACATGCAATTTAAATCCATACCCACTAATATTCATTTAATATTAACCTCACAATTTACAATGTCCCTTTAACCTTACATAACTAGTTGGCATATGGATTAATTTTGGTCTGTTCAGACCAAATCCTCCGGCCATATCACCGGCCAACAAACCACTTTACACAATAAATGCAAATCCATCTAACCACCAAACAAAATGACTGGAAAGCAAACATTACTCTTGTGAAGAATAATTTCTTTTTCTAGAAATATGAATCAGGATGTAAACTCATCTTCAACACCCAAATTCAGTGGTCGGGTTGCTTTTTCCTTAATGATATCAGAGCTTTTTCATAACCAGGGTTTGGTGTCAGTCTGACGAAGGAGTTTAATAGTCATTAAATAGGATTACAACCCCCACTTTCAGGGTGCCACCGCCCATAGAATGTAGAAAGACTCAAACCCGGGGAGCTACGTAACCGCCTGTGATGGATGCCCCTAATGTAGAATGGAGAAAGATTCAAACCCGGGGAGCTACGTAACCGCCCATACAATGGAGAAAGACTCAAACCGAATGTAGAAGCTCAAATATGAAAGCACAATGGAAAGGCACACCCCAAATGAGCCAAAGGCGGGCCCAAGGTCCCTCTACGTCGGTGGCCAAACCCTAGCTTGGGTAAGGCCTCTAAAGACCCTGGTACGGGTCATTAGTGATGGGAACAGAAAAGAATGGGGAGGGAGAAGGGCAAATTGATAGATATGGTTAGACTTGGTTTGGGTCAACAAACAATATTTTCAATTGTATACTTGAGTCAGTTTATACGATCTAGATCGCAGTTGGTCTCACATTAAAGAACTGCCTAGCGTTCGTGAAAATGTTTTCCTACTAATAAAAAATAAAAGTAGAGAAAATAATTTATTTGAAAATATTTATAATAATATTTTAGTTTAAAACGTTTGAATATTTCACAATAGTTATAATAAATTGTCTCTTTTAAAACAAACATAAGCATTAAAATAAGATTATTTATATTTTCTATTACAAATTGTTTTTATTTATATTTATAAATAAATTTAATTATTAATATTTAAGTATTTTCATCGTATAAATAAATTATTAGATTTGAATGTTGTTTGTTATATATATATATATATATATTAGTAGTTTTCTTTATTTTATTTTTAAAATCATTGAATAATGATATGTAGTCATCAAATTTAATGTTAAGATCTTTTTTATTTATTTTTTATGAACTATAATTCTATTGTGTGTGGTTTCAGGTATGCCAAAGATAATGCTCTTTTAGGAATTGAATTATTGAATGAGCCTCGTGCACCTGGCCTAGTATTGGATAAATTGACCACATATTACAAAAAAGGATATGACACCATTTGAAAGTATTCCTCTACAACTTATGTGCTGATGTGCAATCGAATTGGTCCTGCTAATCCCAAAGAATTGTTCCAAATGAACAATGGTTTAACAAACACTATAGTTGATGTGCATTACTACAATCTTTTTTATGACTAGAAGTTTAAAGGCATGACAGTTCAACAAAACATAGACTATGTTAAAAATGATAGAGACTCAACTTTGAGTAGCTTAGTGAGTGTCAATGGTCCTCTCATCTATGTTGGTAAGAACTGAGTGCACATAAATTGTCAATTATTTATTTATAAGTAGTATATGATCCTAGTAGGGAAAATAAAAAACATGATATGAAATTTTTTATTATCAAGAGAATGGACATCGGAGTGGGAAGTGCAAGGGACATCAAAATCAAACTATCAAAGATTTGGGAAAGCACAATTGGAAGTATATGGGAAGGCTTCCTTTGGATGGGCTTATTGGACTAATAAGAATCATAAAAACCATTGGAGTTTTCAATGGATTGTCCAAAATCAATTTCTACAGTTATAATAAAAGTATATACTTAAGTATATATAGAAATAAATAAACTATAAGAAACTGTTAAATTTCTGTAATAAGATAAATAAATAAAATTACTAGATAATTTATAAATGTCAATGGTACTACTAGTGTGTTTAGAGACTATACTACCATGATGTAAAATGAGATTCATTATAAATAAACTAGCAATCCCACCTTGGTGTGCAATGGGAATGTTGATGGTTTTTTTTTTAATTTAGAATTTCTATGGATAGAGCTTAGTATTTTACATTAAGTACCTAGTAGAATTTAATTGTGAAACGCTTTGAACTAAGAAGAAAAGAAATTTGAAATAATCATTTAGTTTGTGTAGGAAGATGGAATAAAATTGCTTATTAATAATGGTATATATGTATATATTTGAAACTAAATAATATTAAGTATACATTCAAAAAATTAAATTTATATATTATAAATTTAAAGTATGTAATGCCTGAAAAATAGCCTTTTTAAATTTGACCACACCAGAGCATGATTTTTTTTTCTTTTAAAAGAAAATCCACCATTAAGTTGCAATCATGTTAAACTATCGACTCAAGGATCCTTCACCAAGAGGCATTAATAATTAAGAAAACACATTCGTTTCCAATTGCAGTTTCCTATTAGTGGTTTTCTATATTAAAATTCCCCCAAGGCTACAACTCTATGGTGAAGGGTGTGGATCGATTAGGGAGATACCCACTGTAGTGCCCCAAATTACCTAACAAAATTCTTGCTAAAAGATAGATATTGCATTTGATTTGGAATCTTGGATAGTCAAAAGTTTATGTTGAAAATAAACCCAATGTTGTTTGTAGACATACTGTATTATAATTTAGGTAAAATTGAATGTTTAAATAGAATATAATTTTTTCCAAGTTAAGAATTGTTTTGATTTGTTGTTATAGGGTGCAGGAGGCATTTTACAAATGCTCTTATACAAAAAATTAATGGATAATTTTGTAGGAATAATCCCAGATAAAGAGATGCTTACCCAATGTGACATTCATTTATACATTTGATTCTAGAATCACTATTTGAAGCGAAGAACTACTTTTCACCTTAATGTAGAGATATCTACAACCCTCAAACACTTGGGTATGCACAATCATATAAACAAGATTATTTTACACAAAAAATTTGCAATAATAAGAAGCTAGTATTTCCTACTAAATGAAATTTCTTATTCTCAAAGGAAGATTGAAGATTGACTAATTTTAAAGGAGAAACTCTAGCTGGAACTTGAGACTTATTCACAAATGAAAGGAAAACATAAAAGGGAGAGCAGGCCAGTTTCCACCCAACCATTAATGGGTTGTCAAGCCCTTCTGGCTCTCACAATTACCTCCTGGCCAAGAGAGCCTATAAGGACCCTAAGTATTGCATTCCATACCCAAGCCAAAATTTCACATTCATTTCTCCACACACATAATGCCCCTTTAACAAGTTTCTTCACACACAGAGTGCCCCTTTATGGCTATTAAATTTAACATAGACACCTCTGAACAATAACATAAATAGCATTTAAAATAGATAATAGACATGACCCAAAACCACTCCTATTTAGCACATTTAACTCAAAGTAATTCATGAACTTCATAAAAGAACCATACAGTAACTAGTCTTGACAATATGAAAAATTTGACTCATTCCATAAAAGCTATCACAAATACAAGAAATTCACTTGGTACCTTAAATTAGATGGTTGTGATAGTGTTGGATTAGCCCCCTCTTTCTTTTCTTTCTCTCTAACATCTTCCCCATCCTCCATCTCTCTTCCCCTAGACAAAAACAACAAAAAATCACCCAAAAGAAAAGAATCCCCATGCATTTTAACAAACCCTCCAATACGTAAAGAAATCCCCCTACCCTAGAAAATATGGAAAATAGTTACCCCACCTAACATACTTCATGCCCCACCAATAGAATTTAAAAATAAAATTATAAGTCCACATTTTCCCTTGTAAAGCAAGTAATTAATTCTTGATTGGCACACAAATTAAAAAAAACACATTACTCTACCATGTAGAGTTAGATGATTAGGGTCCTCATGGTTCTCTTGTTTCCCTTATTGAATTTTGTATTTACTTCTATACACATTTGCACTTGTTAGTTCATTATAAAATAAATAATTGAAAGGAAACATCAACACATGTATCATCATTTTTTTATAATATTTAAATTTACATGCCTCAACGTATTTTCATGTACACCTCTTGATGATAGACCTGCTCTTATAAATAGGGATGCACATTTCTTGCCACTCAATGTTAGAAATTTTACAATTCTAATTCTAGAGGTATTCTTCATATGAGCACATAGAAGATAATATTCAAAATACAACTAGATAAATTCAAATGATGTTTTCCCATGGTAATGACTGGTTTATTGTGAATGACGACACAAAAATATGATTACCCATCTCAAAGACAATAATAATACAAAAAATGTTAGAAATACTTTTCTTTCCAAAATCAAATTATAACTAGGATATATTTCTTATAAAAAAACCATACGATCTTTTCCATTATAATTATACATAAGATTTTTGTAATTGTAAACTAATAGATATTAAAATCCTACACTGTGTCATTAAGATATTCCTCTTTCATAATAGCATTGGAGAAATAATGGAGTAGAAATAATGATAGTTAAGTCACTACTTCTATGATTGGATCATTACTCAAGGAATTGATTGGATTCACAACATGATTTATATCATATTCACATGACATGTAGAACACACATCACATCTTGTACTTTATACAATGCACTTCACAAGATTCTTTTGTGAAAGGTATTAGTTGTATATTTCCCTATTTTGATGAGGTTAACCAATAATAATGGAAGTCACTAAGGGAAGACAAAATTAATTGATTCTCTATGGGTTGGGGCCTTACATTCTAGGCTCCCCTTAGATTAAAATTCCTCCTAGAAGTTACTAAGGATTGGGGAGCATAACTCCCACTCAATAATACCCATAAATATGTGGAAGTGACAATTTTTTACTTAATAATTTGAAAAGAAAAAAGAAAATAAAATTATTGAATATTGAATCTCCTACACCAATCACCAATAAGAAGCATAAACAAGATGCATAGATCCAACATAACCACATAGATTTTAGATTAACAAGGTCATATTCATTAAATTTCAGGCCCCCATATATAACTAAGGTTGCAGCAACACCTTTCATGAACTACCATTGCTAAGGTTCAACTTTATCTTAGAAGTGTACCTTTAAGAATTCATTTCATTTCTTCAACCATCACATACATATTAGTTCACATCCCTAAGAATATTTAGCTTATTTTCCCATTGGCTTACTAGTTTCTAACACTTACCTTATAACTTATTTAATCACTTGAAAATTTGAACACATATCATAATTAAATTCACACATTTCACAATGGTTACACAAATATAGTTGAAATCACATCAACACCTTTTTCAATGAATACAATTATTTTAACAAGTTCCACTTATGATGTTCAAATTTGTCTAAATATCTTCTTAGGACATTTTTCATTTCAACTATGACACTCTTACCAAGCCACCTTTAGCAAGAGCACTTAGCCATTATACTCATTACAAAAAGTATTAGAAACCAATCATGTAGTTATTAATCATAAACCATGTGACCATCTTCAATAACACAAGAATATATCAAAACATATTAGCACCTATGGGTACACCTCAAAATCTCTTTGCACCATGAACATCACTCATGGCGTTAGAAATATATTTGTCTCAATGTCACATCATATCTCATGGAATATTAGCTCCACATTATTTGTTACTAACTTTTTCACAAAGTTCACATGTATACCACATCACATATGATTGCACAATTTACACATACACCACATTTGATTTCACAATCTACACATACATCACAATAGTTACACATTATTTACAACACAAGGCTTACACAATGGTTTTTATGAGGATGGACTCAGATAGATATTGTAACCATTGGGAAGGATGGTATAGAGGCCCTTTTCTAAGGACTCTTCCATACATCTCTGAGTACCTTCCCTTTTTCTTGTTTAAGGGGGTTAGCCTTAAAAAGGAAAGTACAACAAGAAAAATCATGGAACTAGGGGGAAAATGGATTATGACCATCCCATACCAGTCCCACTTGCAACCCCATTCAAATAATTCCCCAATGCATCTAATCCCCTATACGACCTACCAAGGAACCCCCTAGGATATGGCAATTTATAGATGTCACATTACACCACACTTGTCAACAGTTATAACAACAAGAATGCCTCAAAATAAGAAATATAAAATCACAAACCAAAGTTTCAATAAAAGCCCCACAAAAAGAGGGAAAAATTATAAATTCAATGGAAAAATATAAAATAAAGACCAATTGCAACATTCCAAACCTTAGTTCAAAAATGAAACCAAATAAATCTTGAGGCAATTGGACTATGTCAAAATTCAAATGGCTAAATAGCTTCAAGAAAAGAAACGTAAAATTTCAATTTGCTGACACATAATAAATTAAAGCAACAATTAAGAAATTAACAATAATCCACATTTCAACAATAGAATTCACACATTATGAGCACCATGTGACTTTGATAAGCCACCTCAAGGGAGGAGGGGAATGGTGGCTCTCTAACCACATAAGTATAATAGCATACAATAAATTGGTGCTTCCTGACCACATAAATATGATAGTGGATAATAACATGGTGGACACCTCCACATAGTATCAATGTTTTGCATTACTAAATCATCCAAAATTTGTAATCATACATGGGATCAAAATCCCCATTAGTATGGTCTGTATAATTCCATCCTCTACACATGGGTTACAAATGTCTAGGAGTAGGTTTTCACTATGAGTCAACAAGTGTGGCTCTCATAAGTGAGGGGGTAAATCATAGTCAACGTCTATGGAAAATTGTAACGTCTTGACATAGATCCTTTAACAGGATTAAGAACAACACCTTGAGCTTGCAATTTCCCAATGGATGGACATGTGTCTCTCAACCCCTTGTTTACACTAGCAGGATCTCAATCCTATAGGAGAGCCATACACTAGGGTTACACATTTAACATATGCACAAGACTTACATAAGAGAGTACATCATATTCCATTTAGAAGGTACACATCCACACATTTCATGTTTACATCATTTACAACTTGCTAACTTACACATTGGGACATCACAAAGGGTACATGTAGGGGATTGTACTTAATGTCCTCTCACCCTTATCGCAAGTCAGATACCCTATATCTTATACTTGGAGCACAACACATTTATTGGTTATAAATAGTTACACTATGTTTTCTTATGCTTACAAGGTTATAAATAGTCAAAAGGAAGTTGCACTAACAACATTCATCACCCAACTATTATTATTTGGGTCAGCCATGTTCCTACCAAATAACTCGTGTTTTTTTTTTAAATTTTTTTTAAGATGAACATTTAGTACCTTAATCCTCAAGGTTAAGGGATGGTGAAGGGATGAAATCGACTTAATACCATTAATCCTAAATGTAATTTCTTTCCAACTCATCATGCCCTTATTTTATTTGGTGTTCACAAAACTAGGTGATTACTAATTGTTTAATATGGCCAATGTCAACTCTTTTGTGTATTCACAAAGACTCTTCAATGAAAGTAGGTACATCAAACTTTATGTTTAAATATAAATAGATTGACCTATGTTAAACATATTTATTTTTATTATTTCAAAAATACCAATCAAAACTAAATATGATAACCTACACACATCGAATACCTTTCAAATGATACCCAAAGTTCACAGTGTTAGAACCTGGGTGCTTTGATACCAATTGTAATGCCCAAAACATAACCTTTAAATTTGACCAAACAAGAGCATGATTTTTTTTTTCTTAAAACAAAATCCACCATTAAGTTGAAATCATGTTAAACTATCGACTTAATGATCCTTCACCAAGAGGCATTAATAATTAAGCAAACACATTTTTTTCCAATTGCAATTTCCTTTTAGTGGTTTTCTATATTACAATTCCCATGAGGTTGTAGCTCTACGATGAAGGGTGCAGATCGGTTAGGGATATACCAGTTGTAGCACCCAAGTTACCCAACAAAATTATTGCTAAAAGAAAAATATTGCATGAGATTTGTAATCTTGGATAGTCAATAGTTTATGCTGGAAATAAACCCAATGTTGTTTGCAGACATACCGTATTATAATTTAGGTAAAATTGAATGTTTAAATAAAATATTTTTTTCCCAAGTTAATCATTGTTCTATTTTTTTGTTAGAAGGTGTAGGAGGAATTTTACAAATGCTCAGATTATAAAAAAAAATTAATGGATAAATCTATAAGAATAATCCTAGATAAAGAGATTCTTACCCAATGTGACATTCATTTATACATTTGATTCTAGAATCACTATTTCAAGTAGAGAACTACTTTTCACCTTAATGCAGAGATATCTCCAAAACTCAACCACTTGGGTATGCACAATCATATAAACAAGATTATTTTACACAAAATTTAATAGTAATAAGAAGCTATTATTTCTTACTGAATGAAATTTCTTATTCTCAAAGGAAGCTAGAATATTGATTAATTTTAAAGGAGAAACTCTAGCTAGAACTTGAGACCTATTCACAAAAGAAAGGAAAACACAAAAGGGAGAGCATGCTAGTTTCTACCCAACCATTAATGGTTCATCAAGCCCTTGTGGCTCTCACCATTACCCCCTGGAAAAGAGATCCTATGAGGACCCTAAGTATTGCATTCCATACCAAAGCCAAAATTTCACATCCATTTATCCACATACACATAATGCTCCTTTAACTAGTTTCTTCACACACAATGCCCCTTTATGGTTGTGAAATTTAACATAGACACCTATGAACAAAGTAAGATAAATAGCATTTAAAACACATAATAGATAGGACCCACAACCACTCCTATTTAGCACATTTAATTCATAGTCATTCATGAACTTTACAAAAGAACCCTATGGTAATTGGTCTTGACAATACGAAAAATTTGCTTCATTCCATAAAAACTATCACAAATACAAGAAATTCACCTGATACCTTCAACAAGATGGTTTTGACAGTGTTGTATTATCCCCTTATTTCTTTTCTTTCTCTCCAACATCTTCCCTGTCCTCCATCTCTTTTCCCCCAAAGAAAAACAAGAAAAAATACCCCAAAAGAAAAGACTCCCCACTCTTTTTAACAAACCCTCCAATACGTAAAGAAATCACACTACCCTAAAAAAATGGACAATAATTTCCCCACCTAATATACTTCATGCCCCACCAATATAATTTAAAAATAAAATTATAAGTCCACATCTTCCCTTGTAAAGTAAGTAATTAGTTCTTCATTTGCACACAAATACAAAACAACACATTACCCCACCATGTAGAGTAAGATGACTAGGGTCCTCGTGGTTCTCTCGTTTCCCCCATTGAATTTTGTATTTACTTGTATACACATTTGCACTTGTTAGTTCATTATAAAATAAATAATTGAAAGGAAACATCCACACGTGTATCATCAAATTTTTATAATATTTAAATTTACATACCTCAACATATCTTCATGTGCACCTCTTGATGAATGACCCGATCTTAGAAATAGGGATGCACATTTCTTGCCACTCAATGTAAGAAATTTTACAATTCTAATTCTAGAGGTATTCTTGACATGAGCACATAGAATATAATATTCAAAATACAAGTAGATAAATTCAAATGATATTTTCCCATGGTAATATGTCAAGTGTTAAGATAAATTTGACCATTTTATTGTGAATGATGATGCGACAATATGATTACCCATCTCAAAGACAATAATAATAATAATAAAATGTTAGAAATACTTTTCTTTCCAAAATCAAATTATAAACATGATACATTGCTTACAACAAAACCATAAGATCTTTCTGGAATTATAATTATACATAAGAGTTCTGCAATTGTAAACTAATAGATATTAAAATCCTACACTATTTCATTAATATATTCCTCTTTCATAATAGCATTGCAGAAATAATGGAGTAGATGTAATGATAATTAAGTCACTATTTCTATGATTGGATCATTACTCAAGGAATTGATTAGACTCACAACATGCTTTACATCATACTCACATGACATGCAAAACACACATCACATCTTGCACTTTATAAAATGCATCTCACAAGATTCTTTTGTCAAAGGTATATTTGTATATTTCCCTACTTTGATGAGGTTAGCCAATAATAGTGGAAGTCACTAAGAGAAGAAAAAATTAATTATGCTCTATGGGTTGGGACCTCGCAAAGTATAAAATGTAACATTCTTTTTATAAATTTTAATATAATAAATATTTATTTGTATATATGTACATATGATATTGAAAATGAACTATATTGAGTGAAGAATGGATACATTGAATTTTAATATATTAAAGAAGCAATGGTTTTTGAAAAAATATCATTTAACTAAAAGTGAAGAACTAATGATGGAGATATTTTTGACATTTTTTGTGGAAATATAACAACTCATCCATTGATGAAAGCATTGTATCTAATATTAATGTCAAATTTGTGCAACTTGGAAGTAAGGAAGATAGTCTGAAATAAACAACATACAATAGATCTTATAAAAATGTATTTGGTCCCTTTCTTTACATAATTCTAATTTTAAAAGTATACAATTTTGGAAGTAAACAATAATAGATTTGTATAGCGCATCAAAGTTATTATCATATGCTAGAAGTCGGTTCTATTAAAAAATAAGAGAAATATTGAGTACTTATCTTACAGTTTGAAAACTTATCTTATATATTAAATAATGAAAACTATTATAAATGCATAGTTGTTTAAATATTCTTTAAGTCCACCAATATATATGGAATAGATAAACAAGAATTGAATTGTTTTTAAAAATACACATATTACTAGCAATTGCACCCCAACGAGGTGCAATGGTTACACCGATTGCACGATATACTCTCGTAATTTATTGAAGGGCACATTTGTGCACTTGTCACAAATGTAGTATAAGCGAAGCATGACACAATTAATATAAAACTACATAATTCAATAGGATATGTGTTTTTGAAATGAAGGAGGGAACACTCCAAATGTAACACAACAAACCAAACTATAAATAATATTTCCACCCAAATCAATACAAGAAGGGTAAATGTGTACTATCAAAGAAGGTTTTTTAGCTACCAAACTATAAATAATATTTCTACCCAAATCAATACAAGAGGGGTAAATGTGTACTATCAAAGAAGGTTTTTTAGATAGAAGAATACAAAAAATAAACACTAACATGAACTACTTGCTTTGCGTGCTTAAAAAAAAAAAGTTCGAACATGTATTCATATTTGACTATGATATAATATATTGTCTTCTACTATTATGACAATTTCAATGTTAATCAAATTAAGTTAAAAAACTTAAATACAAAGCTATTTTAATTATAGGTACAAATGTATTTTACTCTAATTTAATTTGTTTTGTTCTACTTTAAAACTTTCTAAGAATAATTCTCATGTATTTAATTGTTTACTCAAACATTATTTTCATGATAACGATTAAATTATATCTAATATAACTTATTTGGTTTTCAAATATTATGACAATTATTTGTAAAATCAAAATTAATAGAGAAAACTTAAATACAACAATATTAAAAATGTTTATAAACAATTATGATCACAATTAAAATAAATCCATTATAACTTGAAATAATAGTTAATAATAATTGTCACCATAATAATAAATTATAAGCTATGAAAAACAAGTATATATATCAGTAATTTAATGCTATATTCAGAATGATTTTGGTCAAAGGCCAAATCCAAGTATTAGGCTTACCATTTTACTATTTTACTGCCATTAACATGAATATTAAACAGACCTTTTTCGTTAAACTCGACAAACTACAAACATAATCGCATATAATAGCTCCTATGTTTTAATTTTAGGAAGAGGTCATATAATTTTAAGAGTAAAATATATGTATATAAAGAGAACGTTTGAAGAGGAATATATATATATATATATAACCTACATAATTTTCAAGCGAATTCAATTTACAAGTATACAGCCAGACTCCACAACTCTGCCAACGTCCTACCTGCCTACGCCAAAATGGGCACTTTAGAATTGGGTGTGAAGATCCTTTAAAGAATTATGGAAAGAGGGTTTTTGGTAGATCTTATAGTTGCAATGCTCTGGTAGATGTGTATGCAAAATGCAGATGGATAGACAAGGCACGCGAACTGTTTGACCGAATTCCTCGAAGGAATGTGATCTCAGGAATTACAATAATTGTAGGATATGCACATAATGGATTTGTTGGAAAGGCCTTCAAAACTCTTAAGAAAATCCAACTGGCCGGTATAAGGCCAATCTCCTAACGCTTTCCAAAATGGGAGCTTCGAAACAGGGTACGTACATCCATCAACACATGATAGAAGGGGTAGGGGGGGCATATATAGATTTCCAATTTCCATTTTTTTATTTTTTTCTTAGGCCAAAATCATGGCAAGCGGCCTACCTCACGTTTCTACGCAGTTGAGATTCCACAACCTTTGCCAGCACCCACTCTACCCTAGTAGATACATATGATGATGTGGACGCATGGACATGGCTCGTGAACTATTTTTCGGAAGATTTCCCCACTTTGCATTCATTGGAACAACTTAGCAACGGGCATCTGCCTCCTCCGCAGCTTCATTGACTGAGATGCTGAGAACAAACACCTTCGCAGTCCTTGAAACAGACATGAAAATCACATTAGGTTCGATGTCCTAATGTGGACTTACGTTGTGAAACTAAAATCTCAGGAAACATCTTGACTGAACTGGACATAGGGAGTTTCAGGAAAGAATCTTGTCCTTCATCACCTCTCCATTCTCAATCTGTTCATTTCATCTAGGAAGCACCCTCAAAATAGCAGAGATAAATCGTGATTCACCTCAAGATGCAACGACCCTTTGAGATATGTGTATGGTTATCCCACGCTTGGGAGTAGGGAGAGTAGCCTCCTCAGTGATAAGCTTTTCCTATCCCCTCTTGTCATCAAATCCCCTTGCCTATTTTTCTTCTCTGTATTATCTTCCTTCTCTTCTTCTTTTTCCATCCTTGCAACATAATCCATACCTCTTTTTTCATTTTCCCCAACTTCTACGCATCCCCCAAGCATTTTGTATCAAGAATCCTCAGCACCCCCACCAGGACTCAAGATTTTTTTTGTTTTCCTTCTGCAAAATCATCATCCTTCTGTGCAGAGATAGAGGGGGTCCATCCCTATTTTAGGGCGCCCATACCTACGCCCTCTTCCAATCCGATGAATTTGGTGGTCCTCCCACCTAAACCACCTGATTTCCATAATGACAAGCGACCTCATTAGGTAGATTCTCCATCTACCCAAATGTTTTTTCCCTTGCCATTATTGCCATTGCAGACGTTTTTTAAATGTGATCGAGACGAGTTTGATGTTTTAGCCCTGAAAAGGAGTCATCCCGCTCGTCGTACGAGGACATCGGAGCACCCACAAATCGACAGTGGAAAATTAGACATCAGACGAATTCAGTGGGATTTCCCACCCAGAATAGCCTATCGACTAATAAAGTGACAAAAAGGGATAGGTGTTTTTTTGAAAAGCAGTCATCAAATGAATATGGATGGAATGGGAAAACTTGGAAAGCTTGCTATTTATTATGTTTATATAAAGAGTGTTGATGTGATAGTGCATTCAAGAACTCCTCTTCTTGTTTTCAATGAGCAACATATGGGATTTGTTGCAAGCATGCATATCTTTTGAATGTGAAGGTTAGGTGTATGTAGAGACCTACTAGTTCACATACTCTGGAAATTGTTGTGAATGTCAACCCTTATCGACCGATGTTGTTGATTTCTATTGTTACCCTTTCAAGTATAAAGCCTTGTGATTTGTGGATTATTAAGGTCCATGTCATTTTTAATGGTATTTGATGATGAACTCTGCAACTCAATGGTGTTTGTAGGGATGTTTTCTAGGGTTGTTTTGTGTTGCAAGGTGTTCAACCTTGCTCTCTTTGTGTTGTGCAACACAACACTCAGGTTTGTGACATGGATTAATTGCCTCTCATGGATTCATTAACTCTGGTGGTTGTATCAGGAATTAGTAGGTTGATCTTTTGGTGCAATGAAAACCGTCTATGCAATAATTGGTATCAAATATTGAGTCATGTGTTCGAACCCCTCTCTTGTGTTGGGGGGTTTGTTGCAAGGTGTTCACCCTTGGTCTCCTTGTGTTGTGTAATGCAATGCTCAGGTTTGTAACATGGCTTCACTATCTCATGGATTCATTAACTTTGACATTTGTATCAGGCATTAACAAGATGATCTTTTGGTGCAACGACAATCATCTATGCAACATTTTAATCCCAAATTGGGCCTATGTAATTTTTTAATTGAACAACAACAAATAAGGGAAGTTGTGGCGGGCTTTCACCAATCTTGTAAACAATTCCTTTGACTTGTCCAAGTGCACTGTAAGGCCCCATTGTTAGTGCGATAATTACATCTCATGTTTCTTTTAGTTGGTGCTAGTATTGTTGATTAATCATGTTGGATCGATGTATTATGCAAACTTGATCTAATACTTATAATTAATAATTTAAGTTGGACAAATGATACTCATAATATTAATAATAGTATGATTATCTTTATTAATATTAATTTTATCATTAATATTGTTATTAATTTCAATACCATTAAAATATGTAAATTAATACCATTATTAATTTTATTATTAGTAATACTAAGATTTAATCTAATATTGTTACTCACATCGTGTTACATTTATTATGGATTTTATCATGTATAATACTAATTCACACTCATATATTAATATTATTATTATTAGAAAAAAAAGGGTATTAAGACAAATGAGAATTAATATTAATGTGGTTATTGTTAGAGATGAAGAAAATACTAACATCAACTACAAGGTTCGAGATTTAATGTTATGCTTATAATATTTACTACTATAGCAATTGCAGCAATGCATAATATGCATAATAAGGTGAATTTATGAACCTGGTATAGTGTGTCTGCACAAACATAATTGCAATGTACGTAAGGAAGCATGGTGATGGAGAGGGTAGATAGATGTATTGATGAAAGTTATCGTACTTCTTGATAGTTTAATTATATTCCTTCCTAACCTGTAACCACCTATTGATGATGGTGTTGAAGGGGTCATTTAAGGCAAGAATCGCGAGGAGGGTAAAGCTAGATTTTCCTTGAATAGGGTGCTGCATTAACTCAACAACCATACCAACTTCATAATAGTTTATGTCATAGAAATATTATGTATTTATTATGTATCAATTAATTTAATGTGGTAGAGGCATGTTTTGTTTATACAACACTTAAATACGAAATAAAGGTAATCATGTGTTTCACACATAATAAGTTTAGCCATGGTTTTGTTGAGGGAAGAGTGCACCTAACGATAAACCAAAACCACTTATCTAGGAAGATCTTTCATAAATGGTAATTAGTGTTGTCAGAGGAGGTTTCCTGCCATGCCACGAGAGGAGTGTGGCACCCCTCTGTAATTTACTGTGCAGCACAGTTAAGAGATGGCGCTCCTGACAAAAGTAGAGGATCCATCAAAGCATTTAAAACACATTTGAGTAGTTATTTTGGATACTGTCAATCTGGTGTTAGAGATTTTATCTTTGTGGTAGTTGAAAGGAGCGAGTTTGTTGTTTTAAAAGGGACGATGCTATTTCATATCAGAGAAATTTTTTTTGCCAGGGGCCTCTCAGAGAAATACAGATTTTTCTTTCTAATGTTTTAGTATTCTTTTGGGGGAAGACTGATGGAGAGGAATGGAACGAAAATATGGAAAAAGAAGACATAAAGTTGGAAGTTATAATGCTTGATCTGGGAAAAGCTACAGCCGAACATTTCGTGGAACAAGTTGTCGAGGGTTGTCTTCTGCATAAAGAAGCGGAAGGAAATCCTTGCGTAATTAGTGTGGAAAGGGATGGGAAGAATCCTTTTCAGTCTGGATCATCAAGTTTGTGAGGAATTAATCAAGGAAATAAGGTCAGTTAGCATTACAATTCTGCACATTTTAATACCTCCTTGATCAGTCTTAGTTACAAGATAATTGTTTTGGATATACACCTGTCGATTGCATTTGCTGAAAGTTTCTTAAGCCCTTGCAATAAATCCATTTCTTGTGCATAACCTACAACCATAGCAGTGCTAAGGTCGAATTTCTTGGAGGCATTCTGTCAATAGTTAATGTTCCTTCGGACATGTGCATTGAAATGTTTTAGTTAAAGATGTTTGAAAAAATATGGGGTTAGTATCATGAAAACTTTTGCCTATGCTCTTGCATTTTGCATGCATGTCTAGCAGGGCACTTACAGCTACAACATCTGATAAATTTCCTCTATCCTTTATTTTTCGATGGATGTCCGTGCCTTATCCCAAAGCGCCTATTTTAGCATAGGCGAGGATGCTGCCAAAGGTTATGGAATTTGGCTTTACAACTGCCAACATATTGCCAATGATTTTCATATTTTAGCATAGGCGAGGATGCTGCCAAAGGTTATGGAATTTGGCTTTACACCTGCCAACATATTGCCAATGATTTTCAACGGTTGGGATCATGTTGTCTAATTACAGAATCAGTATAATCAAAATATATTAACTTCTAAGAAGATACTAAGTATATCTTGCTATGAAATTCTAAGAATAAATATCACTAGCACTTGCCCCTGGGGGGGGTTCAAGGAAAACGCCGATAGGATTGGGAAGGTGTGGAAGTTAAAAAAAATTAACGTTACATAGTCAAAATATATTTAAATACAAATGTATATTATATTATGTTACAACAATACTTTGTGAATACAAACATGTAAGTCCTTTCACAAATATAAATATATGATATATTTTAAAGAACATACTCTTTCTCACTATATTGGTGACTATCTTAATGAGGTGGTCTTCAACATGCATTTCAAAATCTCAACCCTTTTTACTCTTATTACAAAAACTTTAATTTAAGAAAGAAAAAAGATTATGGCCCAAATACACAGAGAATGATATCACCAATCTATTTGTGCAGCTTATTTCTACCTTTTCTTGTTTAAAAAACAAAAACAGAAACTTTGTAATCACAGCATTCAACGTTGTTCTCCTCCAAACACATCTTTATTAATAAATCCTGTGTATGTGGGAGTTCATTGATCAACACTCAAAATCAATCTCCCTCCAAAAGCCATGTTGCAGAGTATAGACCAAACAAATGTGTTTGGAAGATTTGTTTTGTATAAGAAAGGAAATGGTCTTAGCAAGGAGCAAATCTGCCACCATAAATTTCATTTGCTGCTGGGATGATTTTTCATGTTATTAGATCTATTCCTTATGCTATTGTGCTACGAAGATAAGTGATTCAACAAATGTTACTGGGGCATTAAGCATCACTCTTAAATTTCAATATCTTCCAGTTTTCAGGTATGAATGCTGAGATGAATGTCAATGACCATTCTGCGAATCTAAAGCATTGAAACTCTTTTCTGTGCTGTAAGATTGATATCCAGAAGCACTTGTGTATTGCTCTAAGCCACTAGTACAAGCAAACCTCTCAATATCTTCTAAGTCTGCAATAAGTGGAAGGAGGCGATCTGGAATATGAGGCAGAGGAAGAGCACTCTCCATAATTTTCAATGCTTTCTCTATACTCGGTCTGCAATGCAACTGTGGATGAGCACATAGCAAAGCAATCATGACATACCTTTCCATTGCTTCCAGTGTTCCTGGATTCTCCATGTCCTGTTCAATTACTTCCAAACTGCTCCCCTTTCTCACAAGTGACCAAGCCCAATTAGTGATATGCAGTGGCTGTGACTGGGCATTTGAAAGGAGAGCCATTCTACCACTCAGAAGCTCCAAAAGCACAACCCCAAAGCTATACACATCACTTTTCTCTGCTAATTTCCTATGCAGTGCATACTATGGGGAAACATACCTATGTGTGCCAGCACTCTGGTCAGATGAGTCACACCCTCAGGAGTCAACTTGGCAAGTCCAAAATCTGCAACCCGGGCATCAAAATTCTCATCCAGAAGAATGTTGCTTGCCTTGATATACCTATGAATTATGACTGGTTTGCACATCAAAATTTCTGGGTTAACCTTGTTGAGTTCCCTCAATTTATTTCTTACGCACCCATTTATTTTTTTATACTTGACTATAAGTGGGCAATGAAAGCATTGTTGTTTGTTGTTTCTATTTTTCCATCCCTTTTCACCCATCTTCATTCATATCATTATCCCTGCGTTCTGTTCTAATAAGATCTGCAACTTCCATGTTCATCCCTGATAATCCACACCCCTTCAATTCTATAGCTGCTGTCACTATTTCATTATAGAAGCTTCTTGTTTCATCCTGCAACATCATAATGCTTGGCTCAAGTGACCCTTCTTTAACATCAAGTAATGCCCTTTCATCCTCAATATATGCATGGTAATGTAAATTTCACAAAGAAACAAGAACATCCTGAGCAAACTTGGTTCCAATCCCACATTAACATCACTCTTCTCCATCTCGAGAACAGTTCCAACAATGGCATGTGTATTTTTTCTACACTCATCAAGTGGCTTTAAACTACTATCAACTGAATTCCCACAGGTCTCCTGCACAGGGATTGCAGCTTGTTGTTCATAACTGACATTTTTTTTTTGTTGAGCACATCACAAATATGATATGTACTCTCTTCGTAACCTTCTTGGGATGCATCCATTTTAATTGAGCTGCTATCATTGGACTTAGGTTCATTTATAAATGTGCAGATTGTCTCTAGAATGTCTTTGGGTCACATTTTGATCTTCTAGTTTTATTGATGATTTTGGAAAATCACAAGGAAAATGCCATTTTGACTGATCAATTGGACATTGATCTCTTTCAAAGTTCAGACGCTCATGTTCCTCATCAATAATCTCTTGACCCCCAATTCCTCCTCTAGAATGAAGATCTCCATTACAGCATAAAAAGACACTTTCCTAAACACTTGATCCATGCTCATCTAATCCTCTATTCTCTACTACAGAGTCACTATCACAAATGACAACTTTTCTCTCTCTATCACTCCTACTTTTTGTTCCATTCCTACTGCTACCAACTACAAGATATTTCACTTGCTTTAACTACCTATTGTCCCAAATTTTTCCAGGTTGAGACAAGAGCATGGCCACTGTATAATGTCCTTCTGGTGGATCAGCCAAGAACTGTTCTACGATCTTTGATGGACTACAGCCAGGGAATGTGGCCATGCTCTTGTCATCACATTTTATTTTGTCTGGCGAAAGTGAATCAAGATTTGTAACCTGACCTGCAACAGGACTAAGGAAATTTGGCACATCACAATCAGACACGGGCACAACAAAGTCTTTAACTTTCACACAAGATGTGTTAAAAGTTTTGTTTTCTTCTCCTGTGTCTTTGGGGGAAGCCCTGTAGTTGAACAACAAACATAGAATAAAAAATAATGACTAATATATGAGTAAGGATTGAAACATTTATCATAGTAATATTTATAATTTTATAGATGGAATTTCAAAAATGACCGTCCTCGCAACTATCCATATTTGACTATCATAATAATGTGCTAGCTGCAAAATTGACCTGCACGTATTACCTTCTCAAGAAATTTAACTCCTTCTGGGAAGAAACGCGTGAAGAGGTGAAGACAGCTGGTGGAGGGGGGAAATGAAGTTCAGAGAATGTCTGTGCCACGTGCTGATTTAATTGGCTTAATAGGTGAAAGATTAGACAAGTAAGTGAAGAATGGTGAGCCCTGCAAAATAGAAGCAAATTTGTATAGTATCTCTAGCAAACGCTAGTTAAAAAAAGAGCCAAAAACAAATTTAAGTGCTAGAGACAGGAAATATCTGTTACGCACTGGTTCTCTTCAATAACAATCAATACAAATGGTAACAACAAACTGCCAAATAATCTTTGCTAAGAAGATTGCAAAAATTATGAAATTAAAGAGAAAAAAAGCAGAGCTTCACAGAAACCATGCTTCTGTTCTTTAAAATTCCACAACATACCTTCCAAATGATGGCATCTAATGACACCAATTTCCAAAGCACCATGTGAAATACGAAGATTAAGGATCACTCAACTTCCATAGAGTAGGAAATCAAAAGAAAAAGGAGTCAGCATAAGTTTATTTGCCAAAGACTGATTATTTGTTCATTTTGGATAAAGCCATGCCACTTTTACTGACCCCAAGAACAAAAAGACAAAACGGCATAATATTCTTTGCCAAACAAAAACCATTAACCATTCGTTCAGTTTCCACAAATTATACAACTTTAATAATCCTGAGACTTTTAACTAATGTGGATACTCGGGATCATGATCTTTACTCGATGAAGAAAAGTCGTACTATATAGCATCACTAGACCCCAAGGACATGAGCTCCATTTATTTTCTGGTCATGAATTCCATCTCTGTAGTAAAAAAATAGAATAATTCAATAAACTCAAATGACATTGGATTATAACCACAAACGCTGGAGTTCAAACACACCAAAATCTTGAAGAAACAAAGACTTCAGAGACCAGAGCTGAAGGGCAGTTCTGTCCCAACAAAAATGAGATGTAAATTACACAATGATTGTAAGATTTCAGATGTAAGGTAAATTTGTAGGGACTGCAAATTATAGCTAGAAAATCGCCTTGCAAGAATAAGAGGATGAACCATACAACATTTACAAATCCAGTCTCTTAAGTGGCAACAATGCACAAGGCCAAACACCAAGAACTCGCTTATCCTATTCAAATCAACCTCAACCCCACCATCTACCGAATTGAAGGCCCTGTGTGGCAATAGAGCATGGGATTGAAATATTAGATGTTTTTTGAGTATCTAGAATGTTGGGAAATACAGAAGTAAGAACCTAGCTAATTGATAATTTACATTCAGTTGTTAAATAAAAAATGTTTAAAGATAAATCAAATAGCTTATCAAATTATATCTAAGTTGCCAATTCTGATCTTGGTTTGGGTTTGGGCGTTTGCTTTGTGATATGTTCCACATAGCACAATATGTTCCATAAATTTGAATGCCATGATAAATGTAAATATTATAAAATGTTCTTTGTTCAAGCTTTGAGTTAAAAATAATGATGTCCAATTTGGCAAGAAGGTTTTAAATCTTATATGGGTCTTCAAAAACATTATCACAATTGACATTAAATGTATAAAGATCTGAATAATCACAAATAGTGCTGCTGTTCCTTGCACTAAAAGTGTGCTTGCTATCTATTTCTTTCAATGCATTGTTTGGGGAAGTGGAAGAATCTAAGTCATTATGTATTATATCTCACAACCTTAGATTCCTTTCTTTGTAGACATGTTTATTCTAAATGAGATGCAAGTTGGAATGCAAATATGCTAAGTTCTCTATCTATGTTGAGTGGAATTGGCTCCACTTTATCAAGTAGATGGAGGAATATATGCTCTAATTAGAGCGGATGAAGGGAGCATGCCCACCAATTCCACTTAGATGTTATTACTAAGATACCAGCTAAACCTTTGGTGCCTGTGGATCATATATGAATATAGGCTGATTATTCCAGCAACACTGCTTTTTTAGTTGGGTCCTAAAAATGCTGCAACTTTATGTTCTTCTCTTCAGACGTTAACAGTTCTATCAACAGTCACAAACCTGAATGTATTATTGTAGGAATGGTCTGATTTTCCCGTAGCATTGTATGGCTTCCACAACATGGAATGCACTAAGCAAAGATAATTGCCTAACCATCAAAATGCAATTTTAGACTTAAATAATAGCCCCCTTAAACTGTACCCTGTTCTGTAACTCACGGTCAAGAAACTATTGGTATCCCTTGCAAAAACCAGTCGCCAAAGTCCTTAGGGTTACTATATGCGACCAATAGGGATGGAATGAAGTCCATAATGATTTTAACACCTAAGAATAATGCCAAAAAACCACGCAGCCAAGGAACTTAGCCTATTCTTTCTAGGTGCCATGGTCTGACTGTATGGCACAATGTGGAGTATGTGAAGTTTAATACTTTACTGAGGGTACCTTTGAAAAATTTAAAAAAACACAGTCAGGGACTCTCATTTAAATAATGCGCTGCAAGATCCAGAGTAGAACAGGGATTCTAATCTTTGAAGGTTGTTGTGGTCTGTAAGTGCAGAAAGGTGACTAAGTTTTATTACTTTGTGCATGAGGTTCAAGTTCGTTGGATTTTATCAGGCGGTGCACTTGCAACTACCGTGGTGGACATGTATGAAAAATGTGAAACCCTGGAAAAAGCACGGGAAATGAAGGAAAGGCACTTATCAGAGAAGGGATAAAAAATTACAATGAAGAATAGGCACGAATCTTACCTGGTAAAACAAGAAGCAGTGCCGGTGCAGAAATTAGGAACCTTGCAGATTTTCAACGCCTAAGGTCGATGATGCCTTGATCCCTTAACAAGCAGGGTCATTTAAGGAATTGCGAGGCGGTGATCTTAAGGCGGTCATCATTAATTAGAATATCCTCTGGCATTAAAGTTTTTCAATGCCATGCAATTTCTCTGCCCTGGGTTTGACAACTGCGCAAGGGATATTTTCGATCTGCTTTTCCAGTGAGCCAAAGAATGTTTGACGGATTTGAAAACTGTTTAACGGCAGCTACGAAGGGTATTCCGGTAGCATGAGACAGGTTTGCAGGCCGATTGTGCACTGGCGATCCCAGAGGTAGAGCCTATCGGCTAAAAATAGAGAATAAATATCAGAATAGAGAAGTATACAAAAAATAATCTGCATAGTTTATAACGGATTAAGGTAAATCTTTGCAGTCAGGTATCTTTAATATTATAATTAAGATAAAAGCAAATTTTACAGCTCGGAACAGAATATTGTACCAGTAAAAATATCTTAGTACTATCTGAATTCAAGAGAGCTAGGTCCACTGTCGACTGGCTGGTAAATTAAACAAAATTAATAAACAACTTTATTTTTCTACTTGTAAAGAATTCTCTCAAGGTCAATTTTAATAAAAAAAATTGTAGGTAGTTTCTATAGTCTCCCATGTATCTCGTTTTGACTGCTGGAAACATGCTGCACTCCACATTAGATAATCATGAAAAGTAGAAAGGTTTAAGAAACCAGAGACGTGAAATGGTACTTTTATCATGACTGGCATAATTTTAAATATTATGAGAAATTTCTTTTTGGAATTTCTGGTTCATGTTATTTTACAGGAAAAAGAAAAGAAAAGAAAAAAATAAACAAATAAATTATATGTGAGGATTCATTTTGAAATAATTAGAGTAGGGAAATCTCTTTGTTCAAACGATTTCTATTTCCAAAAACTTTATTTATTCTCAATAAAAATTTACCACATGCTTTTTGGGTTGGTCATCATTCAATTTGTTCATCCCAGGATAGTTGAGCATTAAGAAAATTGCCTTCAACTTTTGGCTGGTGTGCAAAAAGTTGTCAGCTTTAATTTTTTTTAGCATTGGATTACATTTAGAATATATTAAATCTCCTCTATTTTTGAAAGAAATTATGATCCAGTTAATTTTTAAGCATTCTGAGCATTTTTAGTTTTTGACTTAAAATTCTAATGGAGAGGGATGGGCCAATGAGGCTATAAATAAATTATGATTGGATTTTATCTTTAGCTATTCTATTTTAGCTTTCATTTTGTTGTATTGGATTAGCCTGGAAATTTTATGGATTGTTCTGTTGATTGAAATCTGTGAGTCTTGAGAGTTGCCATTTTATGAGTTATATATATTATATTATAGTATTTTCACAATTTTTTTATGAATTGTAATTTTGTGGTTGATAATAGATATAAGACTGTTTCGCCAAGATTGTGCATTATTATCTTCATATTATTATAAGAGTGGAGACCATGTTTCCTTGAGGCAACTTATTACACGCCTAGTATCTGCATATTAATTTTCTTTTTCTACTCTCCTATTCATTGCATTTTATTTAACTGTTTATATGTCTCTCAATGCTTATGTTTTTTCTTTATGTACATATATTTTGTTAGTTGAAAAGCTCCGTTGGTGCAACCTTGAACATTGCAAAAAAGTTGTGAGATTTAAATTTACCCTGCTATTGATTCCTACTTGAAAGTTCCTAAAAGCCACATCAAATAATCTAATTTTTGCAGCCTATAATGTCAATGGAATTCTTAAATGATTTTTATCTAAGACATTCCACCAAACAGATGCATGCCTACGTGTACTCTAGACATTCCCATTTCTCTATACTTGAACTTTTTCAAGTATGATATTCATCTCCTAGTTGCTAATACTGTATTCTTATAATTTAAAATACTTTTGGCTTAGACATATAAATATGGTAGGAAAGTATATTCCTGTTTTTGTTTAATTGATTGCTGATCTGTGTTTGAGTGGTGACAAATTTCATTATGAGTTTTCTTTAGAAATTTCAGCCTGGAAAAACAGAATATAAATTGAATATATGTCAATTTTATTTTATTTACTGTGACCATTGTCTAATGAATTTTGTATGACTGCATATTTTGTTTTCTTTATTGTGGTTATTGAAAGAAAGTAAAGGTTGTGGATCTAAGGATCCAGTTTTGTTTTTGTTTGCAAAATTATTTCATTACTTACACAAGTATGTGTGTATATACTAATTTGAGTATTTTATGGTAGCCTATAGTCTTTTTATGAGAATAGGAAGAATGAGATATCATTCTTTTATTTGGTGCACTGTTGAATTCAATTTGCTGCTATCACAGATCTGTAAATCTGGTAATTTTTAAATTGTTAGTGAGGAATGCATTTAATTACTCAATAGTTTGGTGGATAAATTGCATGTTCAAGGTATATATTTATCTTTCTTTCCTCATAGTTATTATTTTATTATCATTATACAATGACATATTATATTTACTTAGATCCCAATCCATAGGGTATGATTCTTTGTTGTTATGTTGTTAATTGTTGCTCTAGGTGAAAACATAATGACCTAAATTGCAGAAAAAACTGCTCATACATGTTTGAGATTCATGCTAAACAATTTCTGGGTTTTATTCCTCGTTATTTCCCCTTTCCAAAACATATTAAACTTTTAAATTTGATCAAATAGAGTGAAAATTATGTGTATTTTATTATCGCCTATTTTGGTGTGATCAACAAGCTAAAAGTTGTAGAGTGAATATATGTTTCAATTATTGTCAAATTGTTTGTGAGAGTGTTGAATTAGATTGAGTTGCATTATTATTGTCAATTCAAATGTAAATTAAACCTTGAGGTCATACCCTATTGTCTTTAAAGCTTGTAATGGTTCAAGCTCCTATCATCGAACTACGATTCATCTGCGAATTATATACGTAGGCAAGGCCGTCAGAGACAAGCCCCCGAGGAATTAGGTCTAGCCCCTAGGCTTGTTCTCCTATTATTATCACTTGGAGTTACTATTGTTATATATATTCTATTTGCATAACTTGTAACTTGAACTAAGTCTATGACTATTGATGAGTTGGTGGCACTAATCAAGTCTATCTTATTGATGCAACCTTCAAGTCTCCTTTGAACACCATCCTTCATTGTCTTAGCAATTTAGTTATCTAGCAAGATATTATAGTTATATTTTCTCAATTGTTGTAATCCTCCTTGTAGTGCCTTCTTTGGTAGCAGCTTTGTGAGTTATACAAGCATTCTTAAGCGAAATTTGATAGTTGTGTTTTGTCCTTAACTGCATTTGAGTGTTAGGTTTTGGGCATTACATGCACCATTCACAAGACATGTTTCTACCCACAAATTTGAACATAACATTACTTCTTGGCTAGCACACAAGAGTATCTTTGATTCAAGTTATTCTTCATTTGGATTTGAGCTTGTTGACCCCCTAAGTTTTGTTATAGTGGATAGTGCCACTGACATTACCAAAGATAACAACATACATTCATTATGTAGTGTGACCATTTCATTTGTTGTAAGCAAATATATGGAGGATTAAAAAAAATATTGATCTATAGAGGTTAGTGATGAAATTGATCATGTGACATTAGAACTTTCAAATCTACAACTATAGGTTGTCCACTTCATAAATTTGAGAGAATCTCATAGAAAGTAATTTGTGCAGGGTCATCACCTATTTGTCACAAACATTTGTACAATGTTAATAACTATTGTGATGTTGTGCCATAGTGTTCCCCCATATGAAGATAAAGCATACATTTGGATGCATTTGACTCATGGTAGCTAGCCTAGGTCATCGAAGAGCATGATTGAGCACCTACCAAATTGGATGTGGGTGATCTCACAATACTAGTTTATAATTTTTGGCCAAACTAGACACTGAACTAATTTTTTCTAACTAAAATTTCACTTTCAAGCACCTATAGCGGCTAAATCGTGAGGAATTTGAAGATGATGCAAACTAGTGATTTATGACTTTTTTCTGTAGATTTTAAATATATTTTTTTCAATTTTTTTTCAATCATATTACACTTCTTTTTCCATCTCCTTTGAAAACTAGTTTTTCAGTAAATACCATTTTTAAGGAGTGATACTCACCGTATAACACAACTTTTTTTCCATGAAGGATAAAATTCTATTTTTTTCGAATTTAGATTTGT
>VDFB02117697.1:0-13460 GCA_007258455.2 Sequoia sempervirens | reverse complement strand
ACCTTTTCACCTCAATAGTTACAATTCTTCATCACTGCATTTGAAGAATGATAATATAATTTTAATTAAGTTAATTTGTTAATGCAGTTGTCTATTACTTGTAATCAGTCCTAATAATTCCTCACCCTTCTCTTTCCTTCTAGATCTACCTTACTTATATACCTATCTTGCTCAAGGGACTAAACCTTTCATATGCTGGTTGACTATTCTTAACAACTTTATCTTTATTTAATGTCAATTTGGTGTAATATTAATTATCTTTATTGATTTCTTTTGAAACATAGTCTGCAGACATTTAGGAATTAAATAGGACATTATAATACCATATAAAATTAAATTTTAAAATGAATGATTTGAAGTATAATTAATAATTTATTTGTAAAATGGATAATTGTTATTATGCATTGTATAACAATATATATTTGAAGACATATTTAAAGTCTTGTCAAGGAGAATGCTATGTTGTAAAGAGAGATAAATCAAGTGAGGTGTAAGGTTACAAAAATTTAATCTGGGTTATCATTTTAGAACTTGATATGAATTTCAAGGATGAGGAATCCATCACATTTCAAAAACATTAAAAGACAAAGTACCCCAGAGGATATGTACTATGGCTTCAAATTATGAGCATAGAATTATTAATTTATTTGATATTTTTGGCAGGTACATCAGAACTAAGAAGCATTTAAAAATGATTAAACTAGTCAAAGGTTGGATAATAATAGGGTGAAATGAATTCTTGAGAACGAAGAACTATGAAAAGAAGACACAAATGAAGACTGCACAAAAATTGGCAAAAATATTAGAAACTTTGTGTGTTTTGTAAAAGAAAGGTTTGTATTCTAAGGTTTTAGGAGATAACAATGTCATATGGACTACTTTGGAATAATGCTCACAGGGAATGCAACTGCATCAAATTCCTTAAGAAAATAAGGTGGCAGTTCCTTCCAAAACTCCTGCCTCTTAAACTGCCCCTTCCTTTGCCATAATATTGTTTTTTAAGTGCACATTTCTCCTCATAGAAAATAGGATAAACTGGTATGGATACGATAATACTTGGAAGACTGAAACATATCACCCTACTATAGTTGTAAAGGTGGACTGTTATCATGGCTTGCCGCTTTGTGAAGTTGAAACTTGGAAATCAAAAAAATGATAAAAGAACAAATACCTAAAGTGCCAAGCATACTTGTAGGTATTAGTATAATATCTTTCTATTTGTTTGTTTAATGGTCATCTAGTAGTTTCTAACTTTGTCTTTTGTTAACGATTGTTTCTTTTAGAAACATCGTCTTTGTAATTCTATTTATTGAAGCTTTCGCTTCTCGTGTAAATGAACAACATCGATTCTGTGAACATTGTATTAGAGCGGGTTTGAGCCTGTCTCCCTCACGAGAGGGCTCAAGTTTTTGGGAGACTTTTCCGGCTCTCTGTTTTGGTACGGATTTGCAAAGGCGGGTTTTTGTGTTCAAACCCATGAAGGGTTTTGACTCGTCCTCTGGGCAATGATTGTGGAGGATTTTTTTTTTTTTGGTCGTGTTTCTTTGGGTCGCCCCTTCTGTTCGGCTTAATGCCCTTTGTTTTTCAGCGGCAGGTGGGTTTGATTCGGCAAGAAGAAGCTTTGCAGTCTGAGACGACTTATTTCTTGTTTCTTCCTGCGTGCGGACGGATCTTTTGGGCGTTGTGAGTTTTAATGGTGGACGAACTTCTTCTTCGTGGCGGGTTTTTTTTCTCTCTGCACTTTGGGCGCCATTGTCAGATACGTGATGGATCTTGCTTTCTTCCTTTGCATCGTTTTTTTTTCTCTTAGCCCGTGCAACTTGTTTCCAGGTCGTCTTTGACTCGCATGACCTTTTTTGCAAGTCGTGTTTCGACAGGACCTCTTCTTTTTGTGCCCTCTGCAATCCACGACAGGGTTTGAGACTCCTGCGAGTTTCTCTCTCTTGTGTGAGTCGTGCAACCTCTGTGTTTGAGAGTTTGGTAATGACTCTCTGCGATTGTCTATAAAATTTTGTGGGCACGATTTTTTGGGTGCCATTTTTGCCTGCAATCAAGGACCGATGACTAGCATTTCAATCCTTTGATATATTTATTTTGCAATCTCTGCCATGGGTAGGGATTTGGAAGGGCGCATGAAATCGATGTTCTGAGGTTTTTTAATAATTTTTTTCTCCTTGTAGGGTCTAGAAGAAGCTTGGGGTTTTCTATTTTTTCAAAAAAAGTTTGCAGTTTAAATTTTCTTTGATTGTGATTTTTTTGGTCAACAGGTGTTGGTTGAGACAACTGGGTGCTCCCTAATAAGGGGATGTTCCTCTTGTAGAGAAGGTGTCCTTGGGATGTCCCCGTTTTTTCAAAGAAAACTTGGGACAATGGGGGGACATTTTGTTTGCCTCCTTGAGACATTCTTGTTTTCTGAAGTGGCAAAAAAGCAGGGTGACATGTCCTTGGGGACTACTAGATTATCCTGTGATTTTTTCAAAATTTTAAAGTTTTTTAAAGTTTTTTTTCGTTTTAAAAATTGTTTGGAATGTTTATTTAAATCTTTTGTACACAATCTTAAATATGCCTATGTTGTTGAATTAGAATGTTCAAATAATCGATGTTATATTAAACAAAGGAGACAAAGGCTTCTTAAATAGAATTGCAAAGACGATGTTTCCAAAAGAAACAATTGTCAATAGAAGACGAAGATAGAAACTTTCTAACTAAACTAACTAAGACTAAGATGACCATTAAAGAAACTATGTTATTCTAATACCCTCCCTTAATGGTCATCGTTCAAATTACCCAGAGAAATAACAAAGAAGGCTGCCCCCTTCTTCTCAGAACGCTTCTGCAACAAAAGACAAGAGCCCTCCACTGACTCTGCCACTTGAGATGAGTTTGCCACCAACTGTAAGGTCCGAAAATCTCATTTACTAATTATATTCATTAGTTTCCAAAATAATTTATATAATAAAATAATTATAAAAAGATGCGGAATAAGAGGAATTATTAAATTATTTTCATCACTACATTCGAATAACATACATCAATAAATCAAAGTATATCAAAACAAGGCCGTGCTTTTATTAGATTTAGCCATGTAGGCTTACACATGAATTATTTTCTCAACAATACATGTAAACTCAAATACTGCAATGTAAAATTAAGGAAATAGCAAGATCATAAATGCATCCACGAAGAATCCATAACACAAAGATTTTATGAGTGGAAAACCCTCGTAGGGATGTGTTGATGAGTGTTTTATCATCCACCAAACATCAGAATAAAAATGTCCAAAGACACTTTATCCTCTCTTGAAAAACCACCGCGTATGCTAAGATTGCGAGAAGATCATATGGCGTTGGGGTTTCCTTTAGTCAGATTCTCGACGTGTGGTCAGCTCAATGGGTAAGTTGCTGATAATCTTTGGTAATAAACAAGGGGACTTTAAAGTAGAAAGTGCAGGATTCGGGGACTTAGAATTTATCTTTGTAGACCTCAATTAGGACTTTAATTGTGGATCTCAAAAAAATAGCAAAGAATAAGGTTTAGAGTCAATTCTAGCCCTAAGACTCAGGAGCAGTAAGGAGCCTAGGTGAAGAAATAAAACCTTTGTTGCTCTGCGGGATATTATCACATAAAATTACAATCTTCAAGAGTTTGTGAATGATTTTCACACCTGGGCGAGGTTGGTTAAGCTTCTACGTTTAAGAGCTCGGGCTAACTTTACAATCAGATACAAATCATTCAAACCGAAAAAGTATAAAACTACACTTCACCAAGTGTCAGTCGTCTCTCATTCAGTTTAACAACTTTTTTAAGCTAATTCTACTTAATCTAGCTTTAATTCTAATCTATGGGAGGCAATGTGGCTTAAACACTATTCAACAATAGAGTGATTCAAAGGAAAATCAATGCTCGAGAGCTTTATCATTAGTATTCTCAATGGGCAATGCCATAATCTGTCTCACACTTACAAAATAGAAATGGGCACCTCAATTTTATGATCCCAATTACAATTCAATAGCCAGAATTGATTTCAAATCCAACGGTGAGATTACAAATAAATAAGTAGGGTTTGTCACTTTCGTGAGAAAATTTCATTTGAGGTGCCGTCCTTTTTAACTAAAATATAAATCATGGCAAAATAGAAAGTTGTTTATATGTTGATTTAGGAACAATTGATTAGTTTAAGGAGAATGTGGCCCTCTCAGTCTTTGGATGTCTTCCTTGGTTGCTTCATTTTTCTTCACGTGCTTGCCTTAGAATATTTTCCTTGCCGATGACTCTGTCCATTGTGCTTGTTCCTTCCTAACTTTGATCTTGGATTCCTTTCAAGTGTCTAGAATTTGGAGAAGAATGCCTTTGTGCTTTCGCCACAATGGAGGAAATTGGAATTTCCTCTGTGAAGTATTTCCTAGACTTAGCCAAATTTTGGCTATTCACGTTCATTTTATACCACCTTCACACGGACTATTCAACATTTAGCCAAGGTTTTGGATGAACTTTGCCTGTGGATTTGCCTTCAATTCTGGATCTGGCTTGTGCTAAGGATTTTATTCATTTCTTCTTTATTTTCCTCTTCATCCTTCCTGTTTTCCGTCCAACACTTAGTGAATTCTTCTAGCCAATTTTCTCGTCCTCTCCTTGGGCGGACTTCATATGAGCTTGGACGTTTTCTCTCTCGGCCTAAGTCAGACTTCAAGCCACTTTGGACAAACATTTCTAGGGAGAAGTCGAACTTTATCATGCTTGTGCCATTTCTCAGCTGAGCAAAGAGTCGGATTTATGTTCGGTTTTGTCTTTTTTCCTTCACTCTATCTGGCTTGAAGCAGACTTGCCTCCATTCCATGCCTTTGCTTCTTCTTTGAAGACTCGCCTCGCGTCGTCATCCACCTGCAAGAAATAAAATAAACAAATTCAGATTTTCTCTCTCCTAAATTTTCACCACTCTCTCTCCTGAAGCCATGGTGAATTTAATTTTTCCCTTCGGATTTTATCTCTGGCCGGCACAAATTATTTTCCTCCAAAACATCTCTGGCAAACTTCATTTTGTCCAAGGCATTGAAAATAAATTATTAAAATATTAAAATATTTTAATTTATTCCAACCCGTTCGTCTTCGACCCATGGCTATTCGGTTGCTTCACTGCAGCTGAAGTGTATAACAATTTTATCCTCAATTTAAGTCTGGCTGACAAAATTTAAACCCATTAGTGAAAATTTCATTGGAATCCTTACGCTTTGGTAGTTGCTGAATAAATATTTCCCTCGCTTCGATCAGAATTTTATAGGCTTAAAATCCTGGTGATCGGATGTCGCCCGGTCGGTTTATGATGTCACGTATTCTCCTTCCTTAGGCCAAGGACAGACCTTCCTTTCTCTTTGCCTTGGGCATTTTTCTTCGGCCAAAGTTGTCAATTTCTCAACATTTTCCACACTTAGGCAAATTTAATTCCTCTTCCTCTTTTGTGCTAGGCATACTTCGTTTTATTTCTTGCCACATCCTACTCTTCTTTAGCACATGTCCTTTCAAACTTGGCATTTGTCTTCTCGAAAGTGTCACAATACTTGGCCAACGTCTTCATTTCTCATCCCCTAGCCTCTTCACCTAGGCAAGTATTTCAAACTTTTTCTTGGACTTGGCATTGACACTTAGCCAAAAATCTTATCGTCTTAGGCGGACTTCCTTGACATTTTGGACGAAGATCATGGATGTCTTTAGTACCCTGCTAACTCTTTCCAAGCTTATGGCGGACTTTGTAAGTCTTTAGAACGAGCACCATGGGATATCCCTCTTTTCTAGAGCGAATTTCTTAGCTTCTAGCATTTGTTTCAACATTTTGCCTCTTTTGGAAAGGATCCTCCACCCTTCATACTTAGCAGATTTTCGAAATTCACTTTGCTGGGTACCAACACTTAGCAAAAATTTTGATTTCCCTTCATTTTACATGCCTAAGCGGACTTTGGAAGGGTCAAGGATGTCAAGGGCGGACTTTAAGACTCTTTTGGACATCCCTTTGTGCATGGCGGACTTTCAAGGGGTCAAGGACAAGGATGGCGGACTTTAGAGCTGTCAAGGATATGTCTTCCAGTATGTATGGCGGACTTCAGGACTCTTTTGGACGTCTCTCTTGGATGTCCCTCTTTTCTAGAGCGAATTTCTTAGCTTCTAGCATTTGTTTCAACATTTTGCCTCTTTTGGAAAGGATCCTCCACCCTTCATACTTAGCAGATTTTCGAAATTCACTTTGCTGGGTACCAACACTTAGCAAAAATTTTGATTTCCCTTTATTTTACATGCCTAAGCGGACTTTGGAAGGGTCAAGGATGTCAAGGGCGGACTTTAAGACTCTTTTGGACATCCCTTTGTGCATGGCGGACTTTCAAGGGGTCAAGGACAAGGATGGCGGACTTTAGAGCTGTCAAGGATATGTCTTCCAGTATGTATGGCGGACTTCAGGACTCTTTTGGACGTCTCTCTTGGATGTCCCTCTTTTCTAGGGCGGATTTCCTTAACACTTTAGCATTTTATCCCTTTGGAAATATCACAACACTTAGCTAAAAATCAGTTTTTCATCCCCTTTAAGCTTTCATACTTAGTTGAATTTCGAAATTTCCTCCTTGCTGGGCATAAACACTTAGCAAAATTTTTAACTTTTCCCTCTTCTACATGCCTAGGCGGACCTTCCAAGCCTTTTGGACATGCCTCTTATGCTGGGCGGACTTTAGAGGGGTCAAGGATGAGCTGGGCGGACTTTGAATGACCTTAGGATATGCACCTTTGCTGCTGGGCGGATTTCAGAACCTTTTGGCACCTCCTTCTTGTGAATGGCGGACTTTTAAAGCTCTTAGCATTTGCCTTAATACTTTGTCCCTTGGAAATGTCATAATATTTGGCAGAAATTTTGATTTTCCATCTTTTTAGGCTTTTATACTTAGGCAAAATTTCGAAATTTTCATTGTTAGGCACCAAGACTTAGTGAAATTTTTGATTTTTTTGCTTCTCATGTGCCTAGGCGGACTTTCCAACCTCTTGGCATGTGCAAGGCGGACTTCAAGAGACTTTGGCACCATCCTTAGCGGACTTTGGAAGATCCTAGGATAAGCATCTTGAGTGCTGGGCGGACTTTCCTTCCTCCTTGGACATCCTGGGCGGACTTTGGAAGTTCCTTGACATTGCCTCTTGCTGCATTTGCTTGCCATCAGACTTCTTTCAAGGGCGGACTTGGCTGATGGTCTGGCCATTGGCTCATTTGACTTAGACATTTCCAAGGGCGGACTTCATTACTTTGTTGGCCATTGCTCAGATTTTTGTGCCATTGATTGCTTGGCTGAAGCTTCACCCTTGACTGTGAGCTGAAAGTCTTCCATACTTAGGCGAATATCTCAGTTTTCTCCATGAATAGATGTTCAGTTTTGCCCAGATTTCTCATGAATTTCCAGATTCTCCATGAATGTTCAGTCATTATCTCAGATTTCCGATGAGTTTCTCAGATTTTTCCATGAATTGCTTGGATTTCTTGACTGGTTCGTCAAATTTTCAACCATTTTTTGTGATTTTCGAAAGATTTTATGTGATTTTTACCAGATTTTTCACCATTTTTGAGCGAATTTTCCGTTTTGAAAATTTTCAAATTTTCATTTCGATTTTCTAAGAGATCTATTGAGTTTTTCGAACTTTTGAGTGCGTTTTCAGAACTCGGGACCCTTCTAAAAATAGAAACTTTCCAAAAATAGAAATTTTCCAAAAATAGCAACTTTCCAAAAATAGACCCTAAAAAATAGGGATCCCAGAATTGCCCAAAAGTACCAAAAATTAGAGTCTAAAAATAGAGGGGCGAGGGCAGCTCTAAAATTTGGAAGTGTGGATTTATTGAAAGCAGCCGGTCCCGATCTTAGATCTCCAGACCCTCTAAGCACGACGGTGACGTTTACGCGCTGATTTGACTTGGCTCAGATGACTCTCGGCAGACTGACTGAATTGGAACCCTCAAAACGATGACCTCATTTTAAAAAGACAAGTGACATGCAACTGCAACATCGAGGCAAAAAGCGAAAACAGGGGGTCCCCATTTGCAATGGGGCGATGTGTGAAATGGTCACAACAGGATGAAAAACCACTCGTAAAAGTGCCTCACTGGCTTAATGAAATGCTTCATTGGCAGAGCCTTACTGGCTACAAAATCTCAGTAGTTACAAGATGCCTCACTAGCAACGATCATATAGTCTCGTTGTCATGATCGTTAAATACATATTTCTGATATCATGAATATCACACATAGCAAGGAGCATAAGGAATTTCTTTACAAGTTACATAAGTCTACAAGCAACACTTTCAAGTTTCACCAATGCATCATCCTTGCATATGAAATTAAGGTAATGCCAACCTATCATGAATTGCTCCCAAGTATTTGTAAATAAGACCACTCTACCTCAAATGACCTCTCAAATATCACACAAGTATGCTGAAAGCCATAAGCCAATCACATAAAGCTTCATGAAAGTAATCCTAGGCCTGCTAGAATGCATAAATGCCTATTCAATTACAACAAAAATGCTTACTTCTAAACTCATGGATTCACTTATTGAGAGAATAATGCTATACACACAAAATACAAAAGCAAAATACTTCAACATTGATCTTATAAAATGGAGATGCATGATGAGTTACTGTGAATAGATAGACCAATTTATGACATGAATCATGATATATAAATTCTTAGAAGTACTACAAATACCCCTTAAATAAGATTTTTAAAAGGCAAATGAAATACTATTATTATCCACAATGTAATTAAATTCCATAGAACCAAAGAAATGTTAAAATATAGGTACATACTTGCAATGTTAAAAGACAATTACAATTTACGGTAAGTAGATAAGGTAAACATAACTTGTCAAACTAGCACATCCAAAATGCATTAAAGTCTTCAACTTACCTTGACTAATGTGGGGTGCCTCTAAAGCCACATTCATAATTTATTTTCTCATTACCGTCCCACACCATGTGTTGTGCTGTATGCCTTGTGAGAACCCTTAACCCCCAGAAGGCATGATGCGAGCCATGAATTTATGAAAGAAAATTGTTCCTACCAGTTTAACTACATACTAAAAAGAAGGATATATAAAGGATTTGTTCTTTAATGTTTTGCACCCACATTCTATCCTTAAAAAGGCTCTAACCTGGGCTTGTGTCTTTGCAGGTATCTGATAAGTGTAGAACCTTTCTCAATAATGTGTGACTTTACGCTGGTCCCATCTGTAATAGGAATGGTATTGTATAATGTTAATGAATGATAGCTTCGGTCAGATATGAATGACAATTGCTGTAAGCATCATCGTCATTCATACTTGATCAAAGTTTATCATTTATATTGAAATATTTATGGAAAAACATTTAATCGAATTTATGAGCATACATATAAAATTCGAATTATATATATGATGTTATATTCTGCATTTCATTAATCGGAATTTACTTACTCATCTGCCACCTTGTAGAAGGGTATATATGAGTTATACTAAACAATGATAAACGACTTTATCATAAGCCGCGCCCTAAGGGACACGTCCCATGAGTGGACGTGTCTCCACTTGTGGAGACACGTCCCAAGAGTGAGACGTGCCTCTTAGGGGCGGGTCTCCTCTCTTATTTATGGCAGATCCTTCTTTGATATGCAAACATAGAAATCGAATAATGTTTTGCAATCAGCACATTCAAAATAAAAAATTCAAATCTGGAAATTGAAAATCTGAACATAGAAGTTTGAGTAGTATTCTTACACTTAAAATTTTCATAAGTCCCTTAGTCTCCCAATTTGATTGAAGATTTGTTTACATTTACATGGTATCAGAGCCAAGTTGTGTGAATCCAAAACAAATCTAAAATCAATTTGCTCTAGAAAATTCGTATTTTCTAAAATCGAATTCACATCACATTCTTCATAATGTCAAGTGTGATCAGATTTGAAGATCGCCTTGCAGGAGCAGACAACTTCACATCATGGAAATTTAGAATCATGATGATCCTTAGAAAGAATAAACTAGACTCACTTGTGAAAGAAAATAAAAAGGAACTAGAGGTTGAACCTGAGAAAACTCAATGGGTTGAAAACAATGAAAAGGCCATGAAAATTCTTGTAGATGCAGTTAGGGATCATATAGTGCCTATCTTAGCAAAACATGAAACTGCATACCATATGTACAAATCTTTTGAGAGTACGTATGAGATTAACAACACCTGTAGGACTCTTGCATTAAAAAGGCAAATCAACAATGCACAAATAAACAAAGGAGAGTCCATTAATGCATACTTCATGAGGATTATTGAACTAAGGGATCAATTATCCACAATTGGATATCTGATTGATAGCAAAGAGTTAACTCAAATTGCACTAGGAGGCCTACCAAACTCATGGGAGTCATTTGTTCAAGGAATAAGTGCGAGATCTAAACTCCCTAAGTTTGACAGGCTAAGAATTGACTGCCTTCAAGAAGAAACAAGACTTTCCACAAAAGAGAATAAACAAAAACACATAGATGAAGACATTCATGTTCTCCACACAACATCTAATAAGAGGAGTAAGAAAAACTCCTACAAGAGAAGTTCCAATGGAAAGGAATCTTATAAGAAGAAAGATATCTCTCAAGTACAATGCTTTAGATGTGATTAGTATGGCCACTATGCAATGAAATGCCCCGATAGAACTAAACAACAAGCATCCTTTGCCAAAGTAGGAAAGTCAAATCCAGATCATAAATCTGAGAACTTTGTGTTCTATACAGCCCTTTCTAGTCAAGTATCTGACAACACTCAAAATTGGGTAATTGATAGTGGTTCCTCCAGACACATCACAGGGTTCAGAGAACACTTGGACTCTATGACTGAAAAGTCTGATGAAGAAGTAACCATCGGGGATGATTCTGCATACCCTGTAAAAGGGGTTGGAACGTGTTCCATCAAGTTGAAATCTGGGGTTTCTCTGCAACTCACTGGAATCTTATTTGTACCTGGAATAAAGAGAAATCTTATATCCATCTCTGCCCTTGAAGACAATGGTTACAGAGTTACATTTATGGATGGGAAAGTTCTAGTATGGCCTAAGAACTCATCTATCAAGAAAGCTCTAACCATAGGCATAAGACAAGGGTTACCTTTACAAACTATACACCGAGGTTAAACAAGCCCTTACCCTTGACATTGTTGATACAAATGAAATTTGGCATAGAAGATTAGGACACCTTCATTTTGAAGTGTAAGAGTCAATAGAAATCCTTTAAAAGGTCTAAAGAGTTCAAAGCCCCATCAAAAACTTCTCCGAAAGAAAATAAAACCTTAAGGGGATGCATAATGGGAAAGAATACACTGATTTTCAAGGAATTCTGCATGAGTGCTGGAATTAAGAGGGAGTTCACAATTGCCTACAACCCTCAACAAAATGGGGTTGCTGAAAGGAAAAAAAGAACCATTGTAGAAGCTGCTAAGGCAATGCTGCTTGACCAAAACATTGAAACTTCTTTTCTGTAAGGTAGTTTCCTAGGACTGGGTCGCTGCTCACATCCAAAATTAGATGTCCTCATTCTCATCTTGATAACAAAACTCCTGAAGAAGCCTTTACCGGTTTAAAACCTGACATTAGTCATTTTAGGATTTTTGGCTGTCCTGTCTATATTCATGTGCCCAAAGAGAAGAGATTCAAACTAGAACCTTCTGGAAAGAAGGGAGTATTTGAGGGTTATAGTGAAACCTCCAAAGCCTATAGGATATTCATACCCGGGCAGAAACAAATTGAATTGCTGCCAATGTCATCTTGAAGAAGATTAGTATCCAAGAAAGTAAAGTCGAAAGTGAGACAGAACCATTCCCTAGAGTACCTGAAATGGAACTTCTGCTCCCTGATCCATATCCCCTATTTAAAATTCACATGAACCTTCTACTTCAAATGAGAATACAAAATGATCAAACTGCGGACATTCTCACCAAGCCTCTCTCTCGAATCAAGGTAGAGCACTTCAGGAAGAAACTTGGTATGGTTGAAATGTAATTTGTTATTTATGTTTGAAATACAAATTGCTTATAAATTGTACTAATATATAAAGATGTTTAATGTGTGTGAACCCCTTTGTCATGTGTGTAATTCCATGACTCTTTTATGGGCCTATCTCTCAGGGTAATACTATTGTTGCATGATCTTTCAATTAGTCGAGCACTTGTATTTGACATTGTAAAGTGATGACTCTACAATGATAAACTATCATGATAGATATCATGTGACTTGATATCTATGGACATGTCATGATAGTATCTCTTGGACACTTTGATTGATATCATGGGACTTGATATCATTTGTAGATCATTGTGATCCTTAAGAGATAATCATTGTGGATATTTATATCCGTGGATATGCCATGAATTATGGTAGACATCATGTGACTTGATGTTAGTGCACATACCATAATAAAGATATGTTATGAAGAATGTCATGTGACTTGACAATATTGAGAAATCATACCATGTCTTAGATATCACATGTTAAGGTGATATCTCTACTTATTTGATTTGAAATATCTTCCCTAGCTAAGAGGGAGTGTTAATGAATGATAGCTTCGGTCAGATATGAATGACGATTGCTGTAAGCATCATTGTCATTCATACTTGATCAAAGTTTATCATTTATATTGAAATATTTCTGGAAAAACATTTAATCGAATTTATGAGCATACATATAAAATTCGAATTCTATATATGATGTTATATTCTGCATTTCATTAATCGGAATTTACTTACTCATCCGCCACCTTGTAGAAGGGTATATATGAGTTATACTAAACAATGATAAACGACTTTATCATAAGTTGCACCCTAAGGGACACGTCCCATGAGTGGACGTGTCTCCACTTGTGGAGACACGTCCTCTCATGAGACGTGCCTCTTAGGGGCGGGTCTCCTCTCTTATTTATGTCGGATCCTTCTTTGATATGCAAACATAGAAATCGAATAATGTTCTGCAATCAGCACATTCAAAATAAGAAAACAAATCTGGAAATTGAAATCTGAACATAGAAGTTTGAGTAGTATTCTTACACTTAGAATTTTCATAAGTCCCTTAGTCTCCCAATTTGATTGAAGATTTGTTTACATTTACAACAACAGGTCCCTTTTGACAGTAGACTAAGGACAAAGCAGCGGTGACCACGGGACCATCTCGTCACAAGCCATTAACAAAGCCAAGTGGTCACTGTTCAATTAGAGCCCAACTATTCTTCTAGAGAGTCCTTCAAAGAGGTTAGTAACCTTGATACACTAGAACTCCACTCCCTGCTAGTGTCTTATCCTTGATGGAGTTAGTTGTTCAAAACTTCAAACTGCGTCCCAACCAGAGGGAGGCCGGAATTCATGTAGCCCTCCTAAGAGGTAGAGGTTAGAGAATATGTTTGTCAAAAATGACAAATGCAATTTGGAGTGTTCTCTCT
>VDFB02117695.1:0-28857 GCA_007258455.2 Sequoia sempervirens | reverse complement strand
ATATCAAGGGAATGAGAAAGTCAAACTGTCAAAAATCATTACTCTCAAACATCAGTTTGAGGAGTTGAAAATGAAGGATGATGAGAAAGTGGCTGAATATTTCCTAAGATTTGATGAAATTGTCAATGGAATGAAAGGTCTAGGTCAAGAGATTAATGAATTTGATGTGGTCACAAAAGTTATTAGGTCCTTACCATCTAAATTTGAATCTAAGGTTTCAGCCCTAGAAGAAAAGAAACACTTTGATAAGCTTACCTTAGACAGCTTGCAAGGAATTCTTACTGCCTATGAAATGAGAACTAGCAAAAACAATTCAACAAGAAAAGAAACTGCCTTTAACTCTAAAAAGAAAGAAAAAGTCAATGTCAGTGAATCAGAGTTGTCTGATTCTAAAGAATCTCATTTTGTTAGAAGATTTAAAAAGGGATCAAGAAAATATAAGGGAAAACTTCGCTTTAAATATTTTAACTGTGGCAAAATAGGTCATTTTTTTGCAAAGTGTCCCTATGATGATCAAATCTATGACAACGAGACAACTGAAATACAGCCTAAGAAGAAGGGTTTCAAACCTAAACAAAACTTCAATTTTAAAAAGAAGAAAAGTCTGTTTAGTAAGGATGAATCTGATATTGAGTCTGAAGACTCATCAGCTGATGAAGTTGAAACTTTGTTCATGGCTGAATTTACTCTGCAAAATGATTCCAACTCCTTTGACACTGAAGAAGGTGAAGTAGATCTTGAAAGTGAGCTGAAATGTGCTCTTCAAGAGGTCAGAAAACTTAAAAAACAAGTTCTTACTCAAGAACATAAACCAGATCAAGAATTGATCTCTCTAAAAACTCAGCTTGAAGAAGCTAAAAGAGTTGAAGTCTGCCTTAGAGAGACTGTAAGCTGCAAAGATCATGAAATTCAAAAATTGGAACAAGAAGTAGTCCTTCTTAGGAAGGAAATTGAAAAATATGAAAGCACTCTAAAACTGAATGAGATGCTCAGCAAGCAAAAGGTGTATAAAGATAAAACTGGTGTTGGTTTTGAAAAGGGTGAATGCTCAACTGACAAAGCAAAACAAAACCCCTCTTCTGAAGTAAAAAATTCAGGTTCAAATCTCTCAGAATCTGGTAAGGATCATGGTAAGTTTTTTAAAGGTAATAGACCTTCATACAATGTTAATTCTTTTTTCTATGGTTATTGCTTTTTCTACAGCAAATTTGGTCATAAGGTGAGCACTTGTAGGCTTATGAATTCTAGAATACCCAAGTTTGGTCTTAGACAACACCATGGTTTTGTTAGACAAATCAGATGTTTTAAATGCAATACTCTAGGACATTCTGTCAAACAGTGCAGAACTGATCTGCATTCTAAACAGTAGAAAATTAAAAGGGTTTGGAAACCTAAGACTGTCAACAACTTTGAACAAACTATGTTGGTTCAAACTGCTTTTCATTCAAATAAAAAAGACTTATGGGTCCTGGACAGTGGATGTTCTAAACATATGACTACAATAAGGACAAGTTTATAAAACTTGAAGATTATGTAGGTGGATATGTTAAGTTTGGTGATAACTCTGGTATTCAAATTAAAAGTAGAGGTTCACTTCTTCTGAATGAAGACACTCCTATCTATAATGTGTACTATGTGGAAGGTCTCAAGCACAATCTTCTAAGTGTTAGTCAAATTTGTGATAGTGGTTATCATGTTCTTTTTAATTTGCAGGGAGATGAGATTAAGAACAAGCTTGGAAAGGTTGTTGCAGTTGGAAGGAGAACAAAAGGAAATGTGTACAATCTCCTTGACTCATCTTGCAATGACAATATTCAAGGTATGTGTCTAATGGGCCAAATTGAAGAGAGCTGGTTATGGCATAAAAGATTAGGACACATAAACTTTGAAAATCTGGTTAGAATTAGTAAGAATCAGAATGTTAGAGGTTTACCAATTCTTAACAAGCCAGAAAATTATGTGTGCAAAGAATGCTTAAGTGGTAAAAAAACTAAAATTAGCTTCAAGACAAAAGAACATTCTTCCTCAAAACCTTTACAGCTTGTGCATACTGATTTATGTGGACCAACTAGAACAAGGTTTGTTAATGGTGAAAAATACTTTATGCTTTTTGTAGATGATTATACTAGAATGGTTTGGGTCACATTTCTTAAGCACAAATTAGAAGCCTTTGAAAGGTTCAAAATATTTCGTAAAATGGTTGAAAAATAATTTGATCTGAAACTCAAATTCCTTCGATCAGACAGAGGAGGTGAATTCACCTCTCAAGAGTTTATTGATTACTATGAACAACACGGTATTAAAAGGTAGTATGCTACAACTAAAACACCTCAACAAAATGGGGTAGTTGAACATAAGAATAGAACTGTAAAAGAAATGGCTAGAACCATGCTAGATGAAGCTAAATTGTCTGATATGTATTGGAAAGAAGTTGTTCATACAGCTATATACATTTTGAATAGAGTGCAGCTTAGAGTGAAATCTAAACACACTCCTTATGAACTGTGGTTTGGAAAAACTGCTTCTGTCAAATACTTTAAAATTTTTGGGAGTAAGTGTTTTATCAAAAAGGATGATGATAATCTTGGAAGTTTTCAATCCAAAAGTGATGATGGTATCTTTTTGGGATACTCAACTCACAGCAAAGCTTATAAATGTCTCAACAAAAGGCTTAATAAGATTGTTGAAGTTGTTAATGTAAAATTTGATGAAAGACCACATTTGAATGCTAAATCTTTACAAAATAATGAGGAAGAAGGACTTGAATTTGAAATAATTTCTGAAGGAGTTGGAATAGCAAAGTTTATTGCTGAATCAGCAAGCCCTAAAAATGAAAAAGCAAGTCCTGAAAAGGTTGCATCAAAAGCTCCTTCGAAAACTCTAGCTATATATCACCCCAAAGATCAGATTATTGGGGATAAATATGCAGGAGTTCAAACTAGAAGAAAGGCTGCAGAATCTGATGAAAAGGCACAAATTGCTTTTTGTTTAGATACTCAGTTTGAGCCTAAAATTTTTAATGAAGCTCTCATAGATTCATGTTGGATCAATTCTATGCAGGAAGAAATTGATCAGATTGAGAAAAATCATACTTGGGAGTTAGTCCCAAGACCAGATGACAAGAATGTCATTGGAGGCAAATGGATATATAGGAACAAGGGTGATGAAAAAGGTAATGTTATTCGCAACAAAGCAAGATTTGTCTGCAAAGGCTATGCTCAATAAGAAGGTATTGATTTTGGTGAAACCTTTGCACCTGTTGCTAGACTAGAATCTATCAGAATATTCTTGGCTTATTCTATTTACAAAAACTTTACTATTTATCAAATGGATGTCAAAACTGCCTTTTTGAATGGCTATTTAGATGAAGAGGTCTATGTTGAACAACCTGAAGGATTTATATGCAAAGATAATCCTAACCATGTCTACAGGTTGAAAAAGGCTCTCTATGGCTTAAAACAAACACCTAGAGCTTGGTACTCTAGGCTGGACAGTCATTTAATTTCTAATGGCTTTGTTAGAGGAGGTGTAAACAGTAATCTTTATATTAAAACCGAAGGTTCTGATATTTTAGTTGTTGAAATTTACGTTGATGATACTATCTTTGACTGCAATAATGTCACTATGAGTAAAAAGTTCTCTCAATTAATGGAATTTGAGTTTGAAATGTCAATGTTAGGAGAATTAAATTTCTTTTTGGGTCTTCAAATCTCTCAATGTGAGACTAGAATATTTCTTTCTCAATCCAAATATGCTAGAGAGATGCTTACGAAATTTAAAATGGATGAATGTCATCTTGTTAGCACTCCCATGGCTACTGGATGCAAACTTACTAAAATTGATGATTCTCCTGATTCAAATCAAACAGAATACATATCAATGATCGGCAGTCTCTTATATTTAACTGCCTCTAGACCTGACATTATGCAGGCGGTTTGCACTGTTGCACGTTTTCAAGCATCACCTAAAGAATCTCATGTTACTGCTGTTAAACGGATCTTTAGATACATTCAAGGAACTCTTGTTTATGGTCTTTGGTATCCTAGGAGCAATGATTTCTCTTTGATTGCTTATACTGATGCTGACTGGGCTAGTTGTTTGGATGATAGGAAAAGCACCAGTGGTGTTGCATTCTTTCTTGGTGATCGTTTAGTGGCATGGCACAGCAAGAAACAAGTATTTGTTTCTCTTTCTGCTGCTGAAGCAAAATACATTGCTGCCACTTCATGTTGTACTCAAGTACTGTGGATGAGTCAAACTCTTTCAGATATGGGTATTAATGTTTCTAAACCTGTTTCCATTCTTTGTGATAATACTAGTTTGATAAATATATCAAAAAATCCTATCATGCACTCTCGAACTAAACATATTGCTATTAAGTTTCATTTTCTGTGAGAAAAGGTTTTTGCTAATGAAGTCTGCTTACAGTTTGTTGGATCTCAAGATCAGGTGGCTGACATTTTCACTAAGCCCTTAGCAAAAGAGCTATTTGAAAGGCTGAGACTTCGATTGGGAGTTATCTCTCAATCATTACTTCACTGAATCTCCAAGCCACTGCTTAGGGGGAGCAAGTTAAATCTTTTCACTCTCTTACTACTCTCCTATAATCTTGGTTGTTGCTCTTCTATTTTTTTTCTGCAGTTGTTTCTCATGATGTTTTGGTTGGCTTCTCAGTTGTGTTTCATGGCAATTGCATGATCTTCTCTTCTACTCTTTGTCATTGAGGCAAAAAAGGGGAGAGTCATTTGTGTTTTTCCATCAAGGAAAAAGGGGGAGTTTGTTGGATTCCAGTTGTGTTTATGGTTTGTCCTTGATGACAATATCCCTAATCCTTATGATTTACAATGGCACTTCTTTGATGTCACTTGGCTTTTATAGAAAGTTATTTGTTATGTTTCAATTTCAAGATGGTGATAAGAATTCTAGTTCAAGCTATGAATACTATTTTTGTGTCTGACAAAGCTTGTAAGTTGGTATTCTTTGTCAGGATGGTTCTCTTTGCATTTCACAGGCTTTCACATGTCGGCATGAGTATGGCAGGGTCTCCCCGATCCACTTTGAAATGTCTGAGTTGCCTATCGGCAAGACATTTCTAATGTTATGTCGATTGAATTTAACATTCTGGTAGCTTTTGATGTAACACCGTTCGTTGTCTCAGCGACAGTTGTTATATCAGCATAAGTTAAATCTGTTGGCATGTGGTCTCAGCGATATTGGTTTGTCACACCAACCGGCATAGGAAAGAATCTCTATCGGCATGAGCTTGGCCGTCGGGCTGAGGTCATAGCGAAAAGGTTATGTCTCTCTGACTATGGAAAGTCATGGCGAAGGTGAATGAAAGGCTTTCAGCGAAAGGTTGGTAAAGTCTTAGCGACTCAGAGTGAATAAAGTCTTTCGGTGAAACTTAATGTATTCTATGAAACGTCTTCCCGACAGCGTTAGGTTACAGCGACAGTGTTAAATCAAGATAGAAGGCTCGTTGATAAGAAAAACCATTTGTCACAGCGAACCAATGTGTATCGAATGTCTTTCAGAATGACAAAGTTTGTTCTCCAAGAGGTCTCCCCCAAAAGTTGTATGTTACAGCGATTGTGAATGAAACTAAAAGGGCATCTCGATAAGAAGTTTCCTCATGTCTCAGCGAAAGAATGTTTTACTAAGGAAGACCATCGGCGTAGCATGTTGTATTCGATATATCTTCTCTCTGACTCTGGTGGTTCTTGGCGAAAGCGACAAACATAAGGTTGTCTGGCAACGTTAGAGTTGCCTACGGCATAACGTGTCATCGATTGAATTGAAAAGATTAGGGAAAACTTTTTGAGTTTATTCTCTTAAGCTGGGTATCGAACCCTAACCTGACCGCCATCATGAATGTTTACGTTTCTGTTGTTGCTGACTGTAACGGCTTCTACAGAGGTCTATGGAAGGTTTGTTTGATGCGCCTGTCTGGTTGGATGCTCGATAGTGATTGATGGAGCCATGGGAATTATAGTTTTGTCTGAGAAACAATCTCACAAGTTTCAGAAGCTGGGTGAAACGGCTCTTGTTTTGGTTGGTTGTTCTGCCGTTACTTCTGAAGTCTGTTACTTTTCTAGCATTTATAAATAGGAGCAGAAAACTAAGTTTTTTGTTCGGCTGTTATTGTAATTCTGAGATTATCATTCTTGAGTTGTATGAAAATGTATGATAAAATTCTGCAATAAAAATCTGACTAAAAAATGCAGAGATTGTAAATTTCTTTCCTATGAGGTATTTTAGGGATTCAGTTATTGAATCTTTAAGGTATTTTGTAGATGAGAAAACAGAGAGATATGTGCTTAACTGAAAAATAGAGAAATCCTCTTAAACATTACTATTGTTCAAAACATAATTTGAGGGGTTGGTACTCCTTGAGATAGATATCTCTAAATGAGGGGTTGATGCTCCTTGAGTGGGTGCTCAAAAATCAGCCTATAAGGCATTGTGAACAGTTGATTAAAAGATTAAGCCTGGAAGGCATTTAGGGAGTGGTTTTTATACCCCAGGAGGGTTTTCCACTCGGAAAAATATTTTGCCTCTTTGTTCTTATGTGTTCTCTCTCGTTTACTATGTTGTTGTTGTTTCAGTTCACTGTTGAGTCATTATTTTTCTCAATTCTTTTTATGAATGATTACATTCAACTCATGAATGCTCTAATCAGAATGATATTGAGATCAAATCTGAGCTGTGTGTTTAAATATTTTAAAATTCAGTCAAATAGTTAAGACACTAATTCACCCCCCCTCTCAGTGTCATTTTAACTCCAACACAAACATAGGTCCATAATGGGAAGGAGACATTCCTGGGACAGTATTGAATAAAGGGGTTGGGCTAGACATCCGATACCCCATTGAAGGAAAACCTCCTCCCAAAATTCCTTGTTGAGAACTAATTTGTTGTTGCAGCTTAATGGCTAGATAATAGACTTTAGACAGGGAATCAATATCTACCTGTTGGTAAGTCCTTTGCAAGAATAAGCCAATCAAAGGGTCTATAACTCTAAACTAAGCTTGGATGGCACTATTCTCAGCAACTAGATAGGGGTCCTGTAGTCTCCTATACATTCATTTAAACCTAGTATTAAACAAGGGCAAAGGTTCACCTGGCTCCTTCCTAATGGTAGCAAATTGGTGGAACAAAATGGTTGGATCCACGTAAATCCTAAACTGATTGATAAAAGCATTCTCTAGGTCTGTCCAGCTCATAATAGAGCATTGAGGAATATTTAGGTACCATTTGTATGCCATATCCTCTAAGGAATAAGGGAACAACCTACAAACTACACCATGGTGAGCTATCTAAGCTCTGGTACAAGCGTCCTTAAAAGCTTGTATGTGCTCTTCAGCACTCCTTGATTCGCCATGAATGTACTTGGGACAAAATTTCTCAGGATTCTTAGGCATATCATGAAAACCTCCAGGAATAGTCCTTAATGGAGAGGGATTATTTTGAAAAAATGCCATTGGTGGTGGTTGAGCTAGCTGTTGGATGGGTTGAACCAACTATAATGGCAATTGAGATGAATTTGGTGGTGGATTGATAAGAATCCACTGGGGTACTGGTGAGAAGCCTGGTGGAGTGAGTGGAGCTAACAAGGGTGGTATGATGGTTTCCCCAGTCTTGTGAATCTTGTGTCTCGTTGGGGTCTTGAGTTCTATCAAAGGTAGTGGATTTTCAGTTGATCGAAGAACTCTATGGGACCTTTCTAGTGAGAAAAACCCAGTATTATCTAGTTTTCTCTTCTAGGCCCTCTTTCTAGTGCCAGTTCTCTATTGATGATCATAATAGCACAACAACAGTTAAATAGAATATCGCTATTCTGCTCTCCCGGAAGAGAAAGAATAACACATGTATATCTTAACTCCCAAGGTCTTTGTAATCGATTCTCGACTGTGCTGATTTCACTCAATGGTTGATGTGAACTATAATGTTCAAGGGGCGTGCTGGTGTTGAGCTTGTGGATTGTTCTAAGATCAAGCATAAATTCAAACCTACTTTAACTGGGGTTTTTAAACAAACAGAAAAAGATAGATCAAAGCTTTGGAACTTAAGAGAATAATAATTCATCCAACTTTAAACCAAACTTGTTACCTTTCAAGGAATTGCTAACTAAAACTAGAGAACAAAATTAACTTGTGATTAACACACAATTTCATTCATTCATAGTGCTAATTTCAACAGCAGATTGCAAATCACTATTTAAACAAAATATAAAATAAAACTTCATTCCTTGAAAGCTTTTCAAATCAAATGATTAACCCAAGATAAACACCATTCAGGAAAACAACATGAAGTAGATTTAAATCTGGTTGCTTCTACTGTTAGTGAAATAGATAAGTAACATTTACAACTCTGGCACAATCACCAGTGTATAGAAAACCTATGTCTCAGATTGTTTCCATCTATTCTACAAGAACTAGAAGGATACATTACCGCTTTCTGTCAAATCTAACTCCTCTTCTACTGCTACTCTTAAGTTTCTCTACTACTACTGGTTTTTGAAAAAAAATCTCCTTCTATCTCTATGTATTCTAAAACTTCTACCCCTACTAAAAGAGGCAAAAAAATCCATATATACAGAAAATGTACCCAAAAGAATGCGCTGGCCCCTGTTCTAGGGTTTACAAAATATCAGTTCGTTACAGGAGGGTCGACCCTCAGATCTTTTGAGAATGAAATTAATGTTGCCTTCAATTGCATCCTCTGTATCCATGTCGGTGAAAGATTGCTTCGGGGATGACCTCTAGATCTTTTGTAACTATGGCATTTACTTATGGCCTCCGTGTCCACCTTTGAACTTCCATCAGAATCACCTTGAATGCTCTAAAGAATTATCATTAATGTCGATCCTCCTTTTGCCAGTAGCGATCCCAGCTATCACTGTGACTCACGGTTTCTTCCTCCTTTCTACCTGATTCTTGCTCCAGATCTCTCTGCAAGTTGACCATCTCTAGAAGCAACATCATACTTTTCATTAGATCTCCACACAAGTGTTCATCGAGCTGCTCCATCGGCTCGTTCACAGAGCAAATCCACACCGGTCGCATTTTGTTGATCTTCCTCACAGGGGTAGTCAATCAGTCAAACTGCCCAGGGTTCGCCCTTAGTTCTCTCTGATTGGGCGAACATACTCCACATGGGATTCTCGGGCAGTCAAAAATCATTCACACCGAATTGCATGTCGGTGAGACACTAATCGTGTCTCCCCGATGTGATCATACCTCCTAGCAGCTATCGGCAAGACTTACGAGGACTTCATAGCGAGCTCCCAGAGTCATATCGATATCCACAGTGATCGCCGAGACAATCGCTATCAGCCAGACATTACGTCGAACTCAAGATCCTTCGGCGAGCATATTTCATCTTGGGGAGACCCTACCCTGTCGGTGAGACATTACACCAAGTGTAAAAAAAATTTTGAGCTCATACTTCATTTTGGCAAGACAACATCAGGTCGGCCAGACATCATGGCAAGTTCCATTAGTCATGCCAAAGGTTGTAAAACCATCAGCGTGACCATCACGTGTCGGTGGGACATCATGTCGAGCTCCTCCATTCTCCCCGAGCTCATTCTATTTTAGCGAGACCCTCCATAGTCGGCCAGACATCATGGCGAAGGTATAACCTTTCCCGACACCGTTCCATTTGGGCAAGAGTCCACCCTATTGGTGAGACTTCATGCCGACGTTATCTCTCTCAGCAAGATCCTTCTGATGACATCCCCTTTTCGCCGAACCTCCAACAGATCGGCGAGACCTTATGTCAATATCATCCTATGTCGGTGAGACTAGCTTCCTTCGCCGAGACATTACACCGAAGTCACGCCCTTTCGTCGAGAGCTCATTTCACTTCGGGGAGACTTTGCTTGGTCGGTGAGACCTTTCGCCGAGCTCAAAACTTTCACTGAGACCCTTCAGCAATCGGCAGGACTTCTCTCTGAGGCCTTCATCTTTCAACGAGACTCTGCCCAATCGGCAAGACCTTATCCCTTCGGCCAAACATCATGTCGAACTTAAATCTTTCGGTGAGACTCCCCGTGTCAGCAGGACATCTAGCTGAAAGCACAACCTTATACCGAAGGCATCATCCCTTTTGGTGGGACATCACTCGGTCGCCGAGACTTCATGGTGAACTCAAACCACTACGCCGATGCCGCTTCACCTCGCCAAGAGTCCACCCTGTCGGTGAGACTTCATCCTGAAGCCACCTTTGACGCCGAGACCTTGCCTCTTCAGCCAGACATCATGCCGAAGGTATAACCTTTCGCTGAGACTTCATGGGTCAGCAAGACCTTTCATCGAGCGCAAATCCTTCAGCGACGCTAACCTTGTGTGCAATCGGTCAGCGAGACTCCCCGCATGTCGGGGAGATATATGAAAACCTACGGTAATTAAACTATCTGGCTGACCGGGGCATTTCAAAATGAATAGAACCACTGCTAGTCGGAAAGACATCTAGAAGGTCTTGCCGACTTTCTTCTTGAGGAGTTTTATGCTAAATTGGATTGAGGGATGCTTTCCAACTGAGCTCCCTGAGAAATATCATCATGTGCATGATTTAATCCTACAAAACAAGGTCTCCATTAGTCCTCATAAGCATATGAAATATATTATTTTTCACCATTTCACTTAATTCTTTCAAAAAGAAACCCCAACTTTAACTAAGGCAGAACCAAATTTAGATAGAGCAAAAGACAGACTTAGGAGGAAAACAAAAGAACTCCTAAGACCAAACCAGACAACCAAAGGCAAAGGAAACAAAAGGAAAAAGAAAGAGGGGGACCCATTTTGTTCCAGGACAAAATGGGGTGGTTATGCAAGGCATAACAGTTTTCATATATCATCTATATGCCTAGGAATGCCAATATGTTCTATGTTGTCTAAATGTTTCTCACACAAACTTGTAACTCAATATCACGAGGTTTCATACTTAGTAATTGTTGATGAATGACAATGAATTTCAGTTATCTACATTGTTAATTCCAATCGGATGTATGTCATAAGACCAACTCCTTTCATTTCAATCCAAAAGGTTCTAAATGAGTGTAATTCAAACAAATTAGTATGATCACATAAAAATTCAACGATTACCAAATTTACCATTATAAACTATCAGATAACACAATAAAGAAAAAAAAAATTCATGCATCACTCTGTCTTTAAGGGTGTTCAATGGTGGTTCTTATCATTGTTTGAAACATGTCTAAATAATGTGTGTAGGTGCAATATAGAGTTGATATGAGGTCCAGGCCAATGAAGAAGAGAGCCACAACAAGGTGGCATGCATGTAAAAGAGGGGTTACATTCCCCCCTAAAGAAAAACAAAATGATGAAACAGAGACAATTGTGGTAGTTATTGCTCCATCAGGCAGGCGGACAACAACATCACGACATTGGGATTTGACAATGAATGAAATAGTTAATCAACAAAAAAATGACATGGTGGATAGCCAGCGTGAGGAACATAATGACGGCCTAAGTCCTCCCTCAACCCCTACCCCACTGTCTTGGTTGGTAGATGGATATATGAATATGGGTAATGACAATCTAAGTCTTCCATCAACCCCTACCCAACTGTCTTGGTTGGTAGAGGGAGCTACTAATGTGGGTAATGACGGTTTAAGTCTTCCCTCAGCCCCTACCCAACCATCTTGGTTGGTGGATGGCACCAATAAATTGGGTATTGTCTTGCAGTGGGAAGAAGAGCAAGGAACTTATTCATTACCATCTCCACTTGCCACATTTTCCATACCACAACTGCTAGATTACTATGTAGATTTGAGCAAGGAAAGAGAGTAGAAGAAGGAGGATAGATAAAAAGCAACAAGATAGGAAGGAGAGACAACATAAGGAGTAGGAGATAGTTCAAAGGATACAAGATAGGAAGGAAAGAGAGAAAAAGAGGGACCAAGACAGAGTTCAAAAGAAACAAGATAGGAAGGAAAGAGAAATCAACTGGGCCCATAGGTCATTGAAGTAAGAAAGACATATAAGCAGTCCTACAAACCTATTAATAGACAACCATGCCTTGTTTCGAGAAATATTGAACATATACATCCCTCTATTTGCAGATGTTGATGTCAATTCGAGTCTCAACCCAAATGTAGGCTGCACTCCACTCTCCGTTGGAAATAGTTGTTCAGGACCATTGCATGTAATTTGCACTCAATTTACAAATGCAAATGCAAATCATGTAATTACAACTCAAAATGTAGAAGCAGGAGACGAGAATACATCTCCAAATGTTTATATTGGCATGCTTGATTGATGTTGGGAGGGACCATCCCTACAACTATATGAATGATTGACTACTTTTTTGTTGTGTATTCTGAGCTGCAATATATAGTTCAATTGTTGGTTGTTTACTTTTGTTGTTTGGGACTGTAATACCTTGATATTAACCACATAAATTTTCCCACCACATCACCTTGCCACTTGTGCATCTGGAATTTTTTTATTTTTTATTTTGAGCACCCTGCCACTTGTCACACACTGTTTACTCCGACCTATCCAAAACAGGCCCATTTTTCCCTCCACCCCAAAGTGGATCCCATCTACCTCCTTAATCAGCAAACAAATCTACGTGCATTGGATCAAATGGATGTGTGGCCTCAACAACCTTTCCACCCTAAATGAATAATTTAGAGCATTAATCGCTCATCGCCTCCTTCGTTACTTCCACTGACCAACTTTCCTTACGCGTCACTTCGCATTTACTTAGACTGTCGGGCAAGTAAATCAGAGATCAAGGTTCATTCAATGCTCCAACTTCTCACATATCCCACTCACTCTCATTCCTTTTGTTTGCAAACATTCTCGGGTGTTTTTTTGGTTACGCGGCCATATTGGTTCGGCTATCCATTGGAGAGGCTTCTTTTCACCAAATAATTTTTAGTATTAAACCATGTTGCATACACTGATAATTTGTAAAGTGTAATGATACATATTTTAATACTTAAATGCTCTTTTGAAAAAAGAAGTCTCTTCAATGCTATAACCTCTAATGCCACTACAAATTTATGTCCTATAATATGTAAATGTTGTTGTCAACATTATGCACATTTCTATATTATGTATTTGATATCAAATGGATTTTTTTATTGTTTTATTAAATGAATATGTTTATGAGACTACTTAGCAATATGAAGTCCATGTTGGCAATGAAGTGCAATTGCTTGTTAATGTAAGTCTACTTAATTATATTGAAACTTTGTTTATGGTGATTGCTAGATTGGGTTGAAATGTACAATACACTTCACATAACTATTGTGTGTATATAATATTATGCATTAACAACCACTAACAATATCACTTCAATGTTCATATAGTCATGTACGCAACACTGGCAACATCATTTATGTGATATAGAATATATAAAGTGCAACAACCTCTTCTATATAATATAATGGATTTGGTGATGGGACAATCTTGGCTCTTTGTTGTTCTCATGCCATTGGATGTATGAAATATTGGTGGTGATGTAATGCAAGTGGTGATATTATAGGGGAGTGTTGGTTATACTAATTTTATATTTTTTCTACATGTTTTAATGCTACGGGCCATTAACAAGCAATGTGGCTTGTATGTTTGTGGTATCATATGTGCTTTGAATATTCTATGACATGTAAGACTGCGAATAAATATTTGTGTATGGGACAAATATAAACCAATTATAATATAATTTTGGCCGTACAGTGATTCAAGTACACTTCTTGGATTATATGTTTGGGGTATCGCATGGGATTTCAATTGTGATGTAATCTTGTTTGCTATCCCCTTATTATTCAATTATTCATTGCACAATAATACAACCCACAATTTTATTTTTATATTTCATTGTTACTACAAAATATGGAAAGGGTTTGACCAGTTCTCTTTTGGAGGGTTTTATGCCATGCACTTCTATTCGTTTGTTCTTCATTGCACAATCATTCATTGTGCAGATACATATATTAGTATTTGCATAGATTGTTGCATGTACATACATAGTGGATGTCCATATGTATGTACATGCACTAATCTATGTATATACATACCTACGTTCATATCTATGTATGTACATATGTGCACTAAAATATGAGGAAATTTTCCATCACGGTATTTTTTATAAACTTGCATTGAAAGATGTGCAAACATGACAGTGAGGACAAACAAAAATATGAGGAAATTTGGAAAATCATGTCAATTCACTCATCTAAAGCAAGTCATTTGGCGAGCCCCAAATTTGGCACTCGCCAAATGACACATCACATTTGGCGTGCACCAAATGTGATGTGTCATTTGGTGAGCGCAAAATTTGGCACTCACCAAATGACCTGATTTGAATAAAATTTAACTTTCCCCTCTCTTTGGTTGACCACTTTGATAATGCTGAGAGTGCATGGTTTATGATCGTAGATGGATAGTTGAGGTTTTACCTTTCATATGCTCTCTACTTCCTTACCCTAACTAGATAACTCTCTATCCCTCTAAAGTCTCTATCTCTCTCTCAAGTCTCACTCCCTCCCATGCTACCTAGACTACTCTTTCAAACTCCAATCCCCTCTCTTAGGTCTCATTCCCTCCCAACCTACCTAGATAAATCTATCTCACTCCAATCCTCTTTCTCACACTCCCTCTCTCTCTCCCCCTCTGGTCTTGTTGTCTCTCTCACTCCATCTCCCTCTCTTAGGTTGTTATATTTCTCTCTCTATCTCTCTCTGTCAAGTCTCTCCCTCCTACCCCCTCTCCCTCTCTCAGGTCTCTCACTCCCCCCCTCTCTCTCTCTCTCTCTCTCTCTCTCTCTCTCCAGTATCTCCCTCTCTCTCTCTCTCAGGTAGAGGGTATTGGGCTAAGGGTAGAAGGTTTAAGGGTATGTGGTAGAGATTTTAGTTGGGTTTAAGGGTTTAGGGTTGAGGGTAGAGTGTAGAGGGTTAAGGGTAGAGGGTAGACAGCTTAAGGGTTTAGGGTTTAAGGGTAGAGGGTTTAAGGGTTAAGGGTTGAGGGTAGAGGGTAGAGGGTTTAGGGTTTAAGGGTTGAGGGTTGAGGATTAGGGTAGAGAGTTTAAGGGTTAAGAGTAGAGGGTTGAGGGTTGAGGGTTGAGGGTTGAGGGTAGAGGGTAGATGGTTGAGGGTAGAGAGAGAGGTTTGAGGGTTTAAGGTTGAGGGTAGAGTGTAGAGGGTTAAGGGTAGAGGGTAGATGGTTTAAGGGTTTACGGTTTACCATTTATGGATTACAATTTAAGGTTAGAGGGTTTAAGGGTTTAGGGTTTAAGGGTTAAGGGTAGAGGGTTGAGGGTTGAGGGTTGAGGGTTTAGGGTTTAAGGGTCGAGGGATTAAGGGTTGATCATATAGCCTATAGCTTGAAGGATTTTATTGGTTTCTCACTCCCACTCCCTTAATCCCTCAAAACCTAACTAATCTTTATTCTCTTATGTAAGAGAATATTAGTAGGTGTAGAACCCTATGTTGAAAACTATATGATATTATCATCAAGATACCAAATGTGGCACATTATCCTTGATAGGAATTGTAAGGGGTTTTTAAATTGTGTGAGAACACATTAGGAAGAGTTAGTGGATTTGTGTAAGAGGTTGGGTGAGATTCACACATGTGTGAGAAGAGAGTAGGATGGGTAGGCTAGGACACTTGTGTATGTTGACAAATTTCAGGGAGGTGGAGAGAATTAAAAATTAGGAAAGAATGTTACTGAGGGTTAGGGATATGGATTGAATCAATTAATCATAGATTAATTAATTTAATAGGGATGGGTTAAGTTAACAAACTATGGGTTCATTAACTTGGCTAGGGTTAAAAGTTGGAGAATGGGCTAATGGTGATTAGGATGGAATTAAATAATGAGAAGATGGTAATGAAGGCTAATTAACCTAAATTAATTAATTAAGTATTAATTTATTAAGTTGGAAGGTTTGGGGCTAATATTAGATTTAATTAAATAAATATAAATTTATTTAATCAAAGGTGGTGGATAAAGGTAGCAGGAAAATAATTAAATAAATAATACATATTTATTTAATTAATTAATTATTAGGATAAGGGAAAAGGTTAAATTAATTAAATAAATAATAAATATTTATTTAATTGAATACTAGGATCAGTAAAGTGTGGTTACGTCACATTTTAGGTATCTACACATACACATACACATAAATGCACACACACACATATCTCTCTCTTAGGTTGTTATATTTCTCTCTCTATCTCTCTCTGTCAAGTCTCTCCCTCCTCCCCCCTCTCCCTCTCTCAAGTCTCTCACTCCCCCCCCCCTCTCTCTCTCTCTCTCTCTCTCCCCCACACTACCTAGACTAATTTGTCTCACTCCAATTCCCTCTTTGTCAAGTCTCACGTACCTCCCACCCTAACTAGATAGCTCTCTATCCCTCTCAAGTCTCTCTCTCAGGTCACACTCCCTACCACGCTACCTAGACTAATCTCGCTCACTCCTATCCCCTATCTCTATCTCAAGTCTCACTCCCTTCCTCTCTATATTTGTAAAATATTTCAAAGCAACACATTTGGTGCTCTCCAAATTTGGCAGGCGCAAATGTTTTTTTACCTTGAAACGGTAAAATAGGGGTTGACCCCATGATTCAGGCCCACATGCTTCTGCATTTGTCTGGTTCAACGCTTTATCCAACTCATAAACACCTTTTTATGCATTTGACTCCCTGTTGTACCAATCTATTCTTGATCCATCACCTGTTTTCCACGAATTTGCATGCTAGACAATGTAGAAGAAGACATTTTGAAGTTTCTACATCATTTTACATTATCTCAGGTAATATATTCATTTTGGTAATATTGAAATTTTTTATTTAGTATATTTGTTTGTTTTTGACAATATAAACTAAATTCCTTTCATGATTTTATTAATCATAACAATTGGACATAGAATTTAACATTGAATTAGATGGGAGTTGCATAAAAAAATTCAAGTTTTATGAGTTTGAAGAAAAAAAATGAAAAACATGACATAATTTAGATGAATTCATGTTTAAACTTATATAAATGACATCAACTTAACACAAAAAAATTTATGAATTCTATTTGCATTGCTTATAGTACTCTATTTCCAGCATGGCTAGTGGAATTCACTCTATTTCATTTTAGGTAGATGTTTACATTGAGTTTTTTTGTTTTTTTTTGACAATTTATAGACCATTCATTTGATGATTTTATTAATTTTCATTGTTACACATAGAATTCAACATTAAATTAGATGGATGTTGCATGTAAAAGTTTAAATTTTTAGGAGCTTGAAGATTAAAAAATGGAAAACATGACATAATAGATTCAAATTCATTATTAGTGATGGTTGTGGGAAAACTTTTATTTTCAACTAATTTGGAAAACCTAAGAGCTTTCATCAATGTTAATGCAAGTTTCCATTAATTTTTTTGTGCCATAAAAATTTCACCTTCATCATGTGCTTAGATAAATTCAAGTGACATGACATAGTTGTTAATGCAAGTTTCCATTCATTCATACCATTTACCTTTCTGAGAAATTAAAAAAAGGGAAAATTTTGTGCAATTGAAAATGCTTGTTGTCTTTCTAAGTTACCTCATTTCCAAAGAAATAGTGAATAATTCCAAGATATATCACAAACCCTTCTTTGAATTCATGTTCTTCATAGCTTGGTTGACAATCACAATGTGGTTTTGAAAATAATAAGCACAAGACTCTCTAGTTTCCAAAGGTGGAAGAAACTTATACCCTAGGTTTGACACTTTTTTGCTCCTAATCACTTGTCCACACTCCAAATACTCCCCTCAAACCCAAGTCTTAACATTGATCAACGCTTACATCAAGCAATTTTTGTACAAATCCCTCAAAGTACTAGGTTTTACACAATATAGTTAAAAAAATAAAAAAATTGTCCTCAATAACTCACAAAAAATGATGATTTAGCAACCCTCCTTTTGTCAGCACATGCATATAGGCCTACAAAAAATTAGTACCAAGTTTCATATATTTTTACTAGACGAATCAAAACTTATGGGTTTTTTGAAGATCGCTAGAAACCCTAGGTTGGGGACAACAATTTTTGATAAGATATGCAATGTTTGATAAGTCACATTAGTTATGCAATGTAAAGTAATGCTTTGAGTTTTAAAGATATACAATGCAATGTAATCAGCAATATGAATATGTTTCATAAAATGCTTGGTGTGTTTCATAAAATGCAATGTAATCAGCGGTATGGATATGTTTGAAAAAATGCATTACTTAGGTTTCTTGTGGTATGGAGGTAGAAATTTATGAAAAATGTTGTAGCATAGACATGTTTGATAATTCCAAATAGCTCGCTACCTTCTTTCATAAAATGCTTTGGTGTGTTTCATAAAATGCAATGTAATCAACGATATCAATATGTTTCATAAAATGCATTACTTTATGTGTGTTTGTGAACATGTAGCATTCAACATCATGCCAAGGAAATGACCAAAGGCTCTAACACCAGAAGAACGTGAAGTTAAAAATGCAAGAAGAGAATAAAAAATTGTAGCTCATGAAGTAAAGGAATTGCAGCCCATACAACTAGAAATTCTCGTGCAATCTAAGAGAGATGTCTAATTGGCACACCAAAGGGCACAAATGAAAAAAGTTTGTGGAAGGACACAAATGGATCCCGAAGTTGGGGGAACATCATCAACCATAGGTGAATTTCAATGCATATCTCCAGTTGAAGACACACCAACAACAACATGTGGTTTTCCAAGTACATCAGAAATCACATCTACAGTTGAAGACACACCATCAACAACATTGGGTTTTAAAAGTACATCAGCAAACACATCTCTATTTGAAGGAACTCCATAAACGACATCTCAAGTTGGAGGTACAAGATCATTTTCATGTCAATCTCAAGGTATGTCATCAATTGCACCTTCGATTGAAGGTATGTGATCTATCCCCAATGTTGTCGAGATCCCTAATGTTGACACAAATTTACATTTGAGAACTCCTCTTAGAGTTTTGCATATAAAACCTAAATTTTTTATTGATATTGATTCCAATTTTTTGAAATGGATGCCTAATAAGATTCCAAAATGTTGATGTCAAATATATGCACAGAGGATATGGAGTTTATTTTTCGAGAAGCTAAGTGAGGGTGGAAGATGCCAACTCTTTGTTGAAATGATGAGGCAACTCAAATTTAAGCCCACCATGAAGGCTCTTGGGCTAATATTTTTGAATGTATCAAGTGAAAATTCCATTGTAAAGAACTTGATGAGTGCATACGAGAGTGTGGGTTCTACCTCACGCACGAAGGATAGTTGTGCCACATGACGTGTGATGACAACAACATTGTAGCAGTCAAACAAGGAACAAGGTGAACCTTACAAAGACAAGTAAGTCTTTGAAAATAAGGAGATCATCTCTAATGAGAGCCAAAGGAAGGTGTGAAAAAGTGGAGGATCCAAATAGCAATGAGTTATGGGCATTCTCGGGTAGAGTTCCACGAAAATATAAAAGAATTGCTCAAGCCTTGATATCTATAATAGTAGATTATTGGAAGGATAACACAAGGACCTCTCCCAATCAAAAGGATGTTGTAAGAACGAGAATTGATAGTCAAATATATGAGCCACATCCAAAGCATTATTTGGATACCACTCAAACCCAATTTTTTGTTGATTTTGTACGGAAGTTTCCTAAAATCAAAATATGTCAAAGGTATTTTGAAATGCTAAATCCTTTTTATGTCAAAAAAAAATCACACACGCACTACTTATTGTTGTAGAGTATATATTGAGTTTTCTAACCATTATGATGTTTATCAACGTATATGTGTAGATATGCATACTAACAATATTTTGCAAGAATGTAACATAAGGCCTCCACCTAAATCCTCAAGGGAATTATTATCTTCAATTTTATGTGAAAGAGTTGATGGTTAAATTTTTTACAAGAAGTCATGTTTGGATGGCACATGTGATCATTGTGGTGGCATGCAACATTTTCCAATTTACCAACACATAGCTAGTACACACAATTGGAGACGGAATTGTGGAATTTGGAAAATACAAGATAGTGGCCTACAATCCAAAAGATGGGAAAGAAGCAAAAAGTGTGAATTGGTCAGTGATAAGATTCCAGTGTATCAGTTTATGGGCATTTTCCGTGATCAAGTGGTCTATGAGTATGCAAGGCATACACATAGACCTCGATGGTTGGACTCATAATTCAAGTTATGCAAGGACACATTTTTGCTTCATAACATCATTTCAGTTGTTGAATTTGTGAAGAACTACACACTACATCCACATAACGAGGTGCAATCACAGTACTACAACTCCACACAGGTTGTTGTATTTGTGCATATAACATTAATTCATGCAAATGATAGTACAAAGGATTACAAGAAAGTATTGAGGGAGTATCACTTTTACATCAGTGATGATCACACACATTTTACAGAGTTTGTGCAAGGTTGCTTTCAAATGTTCTATGTTGATCTAGCTAGCAGGGGCATATCATTCAGTCAGCATATCATATGGTTAGATAATTGTACATCATAACTCAAGAACTCCAGAATTTTTTACTGGTTGAGTGGGATGTGTTATCATGGAATCTAGCAGCGCTCATTCCACGGATAACCCCCCTACGAAACTTGTATGTTTCCTAGGATTCGTGAAGTTCAAGTACGCATAACGAAGTGATTTTCAAGCCACCTTGAAATGCGTTCCTAAGTCTTGACTAGTCAATTCGATTATTCCCCCATGTTCGCCTCGCGAAGACCTTCAAAACGAGATCCTTTGCGAAGTTTCACTGTCTGTATTTAGTGAATTAAAAAAAATCTAAGTGGCACTGAAAAAGTGTGCTCCTGCGCTGAAGCCAAAAAATTGGCTAAGTCCAAAAAATGCAAGGGTGCTAAAATTTAGCGCCCCTGCATGCAGTGAAATTTCCAAAAAAGTGCAATAGCGCTAAATTTTAGCGCCATTACACTTTTCTTCGCCACTTAGATTTTTTTTATGGCTTTGGCACGTTTCTTCATGTTTTCGCGTTTTTCGTCAATTGTGCCACTTTTTGTGCCTAAATTTATTGCTCGACTTGAGTTAGGTTTTTAATTTTCCTTTTCACTTAAAAGTATGAATTCACCATTTTTATTGTTTGTATTTTATGTTCTTTTCTCTCCTCTTGCTGGGCGAAGCTTCTCAAACTGTAGAAAACATTTTTTGGAGATTTTGCCATTCCTTCAGCACTCTCCGCGTTTTGTCTTGGCAAGTCGTTGTCTTTGCTTTGTAATCATTCTTCTTCCTTTTCTGTATATGTTCTATGGTTTTACATATGCGTTTTTATTTTTCTTTTGTTTTACCCTACGTCTTTTATCTTCCCACGCGTTTCCTTGAGTATACCATTCGCGTTTTTCTCCATATTCGCATTCTTCTCCATACGTGTATTCTTCTTCTTACCCGCACACAATGCAAATCCTTGCATTTCTTTTTCAATACTTTCTCCTTTCTTTCTTTCCAACATTTTTGTATTGTCAATCACGTTATTCATGTCGCTCTCTTCATTCGTTTTGATGTGAACTTTGAGATCTCAAAGAGGGTTTTTGTTTGAAAGTTTCTTTAGCAATTGAGTGTGTATATAATAATGATGAATTGCAACCCTATCCAAAGGAAAATAAAATTTTCTTCAAAGCTTTCATGTTACAAGCAAATACATTTTCCAAGCACAAGCACCATCGTCATACATCCCTACATCTGCTTTTCAAAATTGCCAAAAAATGTTGAAGCGCCAAATTTTAGCGCTATAACATATTGAAGCTTGTTATATTTTCTAACTCTCAGAAATGTAAGGGCGCTAAAATTTAGCGCCCTTGCATCAAAAGTCAATTTCCTGAGATGTAAGGGCGCTGAATTTTGGCACCCTTACACTTTTTCCAAGTTTTCTCTAATCCTTTCCAGATGAGCTTCATTTTTTACCAGTACACTCTGGAGCCTTGTTTTTCTGTCTTTGTGCATCGTTTTGCGTGCCTCATCATCCGCTCCATGCTTTCCCATCCTCGTTGCTCATTTCGCACTTTCCCATGTTTCCTAACAATTAATGATTGTTCTGGCTAAACAGATTGCAGTCTCTTTTCAAAGATCGTCAAGTCAAGAGTGATCAGAGTTCCAGTTCTTTTTGATGAATACTACTAAGCCTCCTTCTTCTTCGAAAGCGAAAGGAAAGATGAAGTACAAATATCAAGGTGTCTATCCGCTGACTGTAGTGCTCTCCAAGGTTGAAGAGATAAAAGACACGGAGGTCGGTCATCAAGACTTGATTGATTTCGCAAAGCAAACAGAGACGAAGCCTCTTCCTGATTCAATGAGAGCAATCGTACACAGCTGTGATAGGTCGAATGTGAGTGTTAGAAAATGAGCAGCAAGTAAAAGAGTGCAAATAAACACCAAAACAACCTACACCTCAAGATTAGCCTAAGTTGGAAACAACACAAGATGAAAGCAACAAAATGGAACTTTATACCTTGCGTCGAATCGATCCTTTGGTTGGCCCTTCGATCTTTGATGTGTATGCTCCTTGGATGGCACAAGATGCAAGCTAAATGATGTTGTGAGGATGAGTGCAAGTGGATAAAAACATGAAAATGGCTAAGTATAAGTTGAGAAACAAAATTGCAAGAGTTTGGCTAGCAAAATGATCTCCTTCAAAATGAGAGAAAAGAGGGGGTATTTATAGAGATTTTGGAAATCTCTAGGGGAAATGGATGGCCAAGATTGAGCCACCAAAGATCAAGATGTAGGGCCAAGGTGAGTTGAGAACTCACAAGCCCTCACATCTTGACATGTGGCTTGTGAGATAGCCCTAAAAGGTGAAGTGGACATGAGGTGGAAGGAGAAGTACATGAAATGGAGGGGGGTACAAAGTACCATGGGATTGGACAAGATCTTCTCATAAAGGAGGTACTTGTCCCCATGTGGGTGAGAGGACATGTGAGGAATTAAAAATTCCTCAAATATTCTCATGGGGAAGAGGGAAGGAATTTAAAATTCCTTAATGCGATGGGGGATTAAAGGTGAATTAAAATTCACATGGAAGTGGAGTGCCTTGCCCCAAAGGAGAAAGCCTTTTAATAAAAGGTTGACCAAGGACACATGTCATAAAGGACATGGGGAATTTAATATTCTTTGAAAGAATAAGAGGTTGATTAGGCTAGGCGATGAGGGGTTAGAGGAGGGTTAGGTGGCTAAGAGGGATTAGAGGCTAACTTGCAAAAGTTGGAGGATGTGACACATCCTAATCCAAGATTAGGCATGTGCACATCCTAATGATGGGATTAGAAGAAGGATTAAGATAAGATAAAAATGATGGAGGATGTGACATGAAGGGGAATTAAATAAATGGAATATTTATTTTATTTAGTGATGGAAGGAGGGATTAAAGAGATAAAAGGTATTATTGATTTAAATACCTTAGGGATTTGTGAGAATTAAAGATATTAATTAAATAATAGCGATATTACTTAGTGCGAAAATAAGATGAAAGAGGATAAATTTGGATAAATTAAGTGTCAAATTTAGACATCTATTGCCCCTCTTTGAGATGGAATTGTTGCGAAGTAGCATCATTTCAAAAGTAAGTAAAACATAGAACCTAGAAGATGGTTAGATTGGAAAATATTCCCCAGTCATTCAAAGGAATGATTAGGAAGGAAAAAAAATGATGAAAATTAGGGATGAAGGATGCCCCTCGAGAGGACATGCGGGTTCAAGAAAACACTGGTGTGCTCTCGAAATGGATGAGATGATACAAGGGAGTGTGATGAAGGATGAATGGATGGGGGATTTTGATAGATGAGAGGATGAAAGAGGAAATGCGTCAAATGCAATTTTCCATCGTCAGAGCACTGATTTTTGCTATAGCATAAGACACAAGACGCCAAGGTATGAAGAACCATGGCGAGATTAGTGTCTAATGCATAAAACAAACATAACAAAAAGAAGGCTATCCCAACACCCCAAAGTCATAGTGACCTTGGTGGGGGAAGTATTGGGATAACCACAAGCACACAAGGATGCCCCATTGTAACACAAGACCTCAAGGATCTTGGTGGGTACTACGTGAGACAACCAAGAAGACAAACAAAAGATCAAGATACACCCCTATGTTGACTAGTCAAAGCACACCATGATATGATGGATCAAGGCGACCATGACAAGTGATAGTAGGGAGCTCAAATGATAAACAAAAGCCAAAAGTATCAAAAGATCACAATTAATTTCAAATGTCCTTTGCCATAGGATCAATCAAGGGGATGGATGGGATTGATGAGGTCTGTTAGGAAGGATGCATCCTGTTGAGACTGATGATGGATACTAAATTAAAAGATTGATATGACGCAGGATATTCAGAACCGATTGGATATGATGATACAAGTGGATCTTGTTGGTTAAGAACTAGCTAGATAAGGGCATAGCTTGATGACATGACACACAATAGGAGACCTTGATGGATGATAAAGACGGGACAGACAAATAGGAACAAGATATGAAGATTGATGATAGATGATAAAGGATCAAATGGACAAAGCAAAAAGACTGATGATGGAACCCCAGGGGCGGATCAAATGATCGACCTTGCCTACGTGAAAGCGCAGGGGCAACGTAGTTCAACAAAGGTCAAAGACAAGTGATGGATGAAAGATGACGAGATAACCCTAGATAAGGGGATAAAATGATTGGACCAACACAATGGGACAAGATAGACTTGTTGGATTGGATTGGAGGATAGTGACTAGTGACTAGACAAAGCTCAGGGATGGGATAGTTATTCAAATCATCAAAAGATGAATTGGGAGGATGAGATGACGAATAGATGAATGATGAAAAAGGATAGGAGATTGAAAAGATGTGCAAAAGAAGCAGAAGTGATGGCGATAAGATAGATGACATTGGATTGCGTGGGGAAAAGCCTATAGCTAGATACCAATGACAAGGGATTATGAGATGGGATGAGGGTAGAGGATGGGGGGAGGAAAAGGATTGTTTGGGTGGATTGGATAGAGGGATAGGGATTTAGGTGAGGAAAAGGTGACCAGAGGGATATATGAGAATGGATGCCATGATGGTGGATGGGGAAAAATAGGGATGGGGGATTGGATGAATAGAGGGGATTGGCTAGGTATATGGATAGATGCTAGGATGGATGGAGAATGATAAGGAGGTTAAAAGGAAGGTTTGGATGTATAAAAAGATGAGGATGGGAAGACACAAGGGATTGGTAGGAAGACAAATATGGGGATATGAAAGGGAGTGTTTTGATGGAGTGGATGATGTCTCCAAGGATGACATTACAAAGGAAGATAGATGCCCACACTCCAGATATGTCATGCGCAAGGAGGCATGAAGGATGCAATAGAGAAGGATAGGAAAATAAAGGAGTGAGATGGATGAAGATAGGATGCATGTATAAGGAAGGGAGACAAAAGGTAGCATGACGGGTGGATAAGGAAGATAGACGAGTGCGAATGAGGATTAGGATAGTGTGCGGATGAGGGGAATGTATGCTAAGAGGTGTTCAAAGCATGCTTATATGTTTGCCCCATTGTTATCAAGATCACAAGGAGGATGGAAGGATTGGGATAAATGAGATATGCCAAGAAGGACGTATAAGCTCGATAGGGTGGAGGGGATGGACGAAAATGATGTATAGTAAGAAGATGGGTGCATAGTTGAAAGCGTAGCAGGAAGCATAGAGGAGCGGATGGAGGGAATGCAAATCAGGAAGTTGCCCCCAAGTGCAGATAGGGATTTACGCATGACGCCTGTTTGCCAGGTTTTCATCATGGTACTTATCCAAGGTGCTTGTTTGCCAAGTTTTCACCATTGGACAAATTATTTCTCTTTACTATTTTATTTTTTGATTTTTGATTCTTTTTTTTTTTGAATTTTTTTGACTTTTTGGATAGCATGCGAAAGGAGATGGATAAGGATAGGGAGGAAAATAAGTGGATTTAGAAGACATGTGATAAGGATATGGATGAAGGACTCAAGCATCAAGTTCCATACGAGGTATTAAGAGCTCATGTTCGAACCGACTATTGGATGTTGGTACAACCTTAGGATAAATGGATTATGCTAGAGGATGAATAAGAGGGATTTGATGGGGAAGATACGGGGGATAATGGGTGGGATGTTGGAAATGGTATAGATAGAATGAGGGGGTGGATACGTGATGGGGAGATGATTTCAGGACCAACATTGGCACATGTGGTGATGGATGTGAAAAGATAAAAGGATGAATGGATGGAGAATGTGGGGATAATGGAGGAGATGAAATAGTGAATTTCGGGACATAGGGACCCAAAACAGACTTAGGAGATGAAAGGTGGGTATGCTTAGCTTTTGGAGTAGCAACTTTGGATGTTCTTACAGATTTTTCATTTGATGGCATTGCATCTTTTTTTTTTGGGATCCACATGGTTTTGATCTTTGCTTTGCTGGCTATTTGCGAGCTATAGATTTGATTTTGATTTGGGATTTTGTTTTTCTTCACTTCACTATGTCTTTTAGAGGGGACATGGGAAGTGTTGGATTCATGTGGATGTTTGGATTTATGCATTTTTATGTTAGCATCCAAAGTGCTTGTACTAGCAATGGGATGGTTGTGAGAAGATGGATGATGTGGAGTGGTGGAGGTAGGATTATGAGGATTACATGTAGATGGAGGATGTGCAGTTATGTGCCTTTGTTGATCCCGATTATGGGACATGCGAGAGGGATGTTTATGATGGATGACATGTATAGGTGTTGGATGGGTGAAAGGATGAGATGGAGGAGGTGATCTTGGGATATACGGACCCAAGATGGATAGAGTGGGTGGAGGGACATAAGAACCTAAGATGGATGCAGTAGATGAAGGATGGGAGATTGTGGATGGAGGGATGTAAGGACCCAAAATGGATGGAGCGGATGAAGGAGGAATATGGAAGGTTGTTTTGAGGTGATATGATAGAGGAGGAGGGATGGCAGCATATGATCTGGCGGAGTGATGGGCAGAGCCAAAAGTTCTTTTGGAGAAGGCTCGTTGAGGACGTCTAGAAGTTGTACCAACATCTTTAGATTGTGAGTCTTGGGGAATAGATCCAAGACCTTGCATGCAGATTTGTTCTTTGACTTGGATGGGCTCTAAAATACCTTGCTCGTGAAGGCCTAGACCTTTTCCTTGATAGTTCATGTTCTTGAGCATGCGATCCATTGTGGGATTTTTTTTATTCTGAAAACATGATGCGAGTCCATTATTAGGTGGGGGATGATGGGTGGTATATACACTGTGTTTTTCTTCTGCAAGGAGGCCACCATGGAACAATGCAAGAGTACCAAGGGGATATGCAAGCGGTGTGGGGATAGCATTGTTAGGCGATGATGGGGGATCCTGAGAAGGAGATGATGGGATAGCAACATTTGGATGGGTTGTATTTGGAGAGGTAGTAGGGGATATGATAGGATCTGATTTTGTGGTAGCAGGATCATGCAATGGAGACAGAGGTGGAGTGGTAGAATCTTGAATGTCAAGAGGATCATGGGATGGAATGGATGGGGGACTATGATCTTGCGGTAGACTAGATGGGATGGTAGGATCTTGATCTGGAGGAGGGGATATGTTGGCATGCTTTGGATCAGGCTCTTGGCATGACTCATCATGTGTGGGAGGCATGATAATGGGGTCATGGGGGGACTCTACAAGTTGGGGAGATGGAATGATAGATGATTCAAAATATTCTTGGGAATGGATATTAGGAGTGGAAGAAGTGGATTGGATTTGGGTGTCGTCGATAGATTCGATGGCTCTCGGAGTAGGGGGTGGGTGTTCAATGGATTTGGTAGATGTGATGGTAGGAGATGGGGACTTAGTAGATTCAGAGGATGTGATGGTAGGAGATGGGGGTTCAATGGATTCAAAGGATGTGATGGTAGGAGATGGGGACTCAATGGATTCAGAGGATGTGATGGTATCATCAACGATAGGTATTGGATGGAGAGGGGTCTCATCACTAATGACCATGGATGATGGGTTGGGATGGCATGGTCCCACAACTGTAATGTGTGGAGTGGGGGATGTTTCCTTTGTTATAAGTCCTTGGATAAACTTGAATACACTAGGTTGAGGTGGCGAGGTGGGAGTGGATGAAGGTTTATGGATTAGTGAGGGATTAGGACTAGGGATTGGTGGGCTAGGATTAGATAGGGGAATGGGATTGGATGCAAGACTGGGAATAGATGGGGGATTAGGTGAAGGGTTAAGATAGGGGTATTGGCATGGTGAATTAGGACACAAGGAGGTGGGTGGTGGATTGTAGTAAGGGTATGGGGAGGGTGGATGAGGATGGGAAGATTGAGGTGGTGGATTAATATAGGGAGATGCGGATGTTGGATTAGGGTAAGTTGGTGGGTGTGTTTGACTAGGATAGGGAGATGTGAATGTAGGATTAGGGTGAGCAGATTGGTATGGGAGATTGGGGTATTGGGCATATGTGGATGAAGGATTGAGATAGGAGGATGTGGACGAGTGATTAGGATGAGGGTATTGTTGTGGCAGACTAGGATAAGAGGATGTAGGTGTTGGATAAGAGGACGATGTAGATGAAGGATATGATGTTTATGATGGACATCCCTTGTCAAAGGTAGCATAAGGAGTGTGATTAGGCATAGATGAAGACATGATGGGATAACTCGATGGGGTGATTGGATTTTGGAATGTGGGTGGAGAAAGCTTACTAGCAATGATAGTGTCAAGGGGATCTATGTCGTATACCTCTTGATCAACAAGACTTTCGTTATCATCGTCGATGTAATTAGGGTTTCCTTTGACCACTATTGATGGAGGAT
>VDFB02117693.1:0-13268 GCA_007258455.2 Sequoia sempervirens | reverse complement strand
TAAGAAAGCATTTGAAAGCTCTTGAACCCTTTTGTAAGGAAGTTGGGATGCAAGTGAATACTAGTAAAACTAAAATAATGATCTTCTCTTTGCTAAGGAAAAAGCAACAAATTAGCTTTATCTTTAAAGGCAAACCGTTGGAAATTGTGGATGAATACAAATACCTTGGGCTGGATTTTCACTACAAGCTCAGTTGGGAAACTTGTAGAACAAAAAGAATCCAAGGGGGTTGGAAGGCACTTTACTCTTTGCAAAATAGGTGTAGAAATGCTGAATTATGGGATTGGAAAACCAAGAGAACGTTGTTTGGCTTACTTGCGACCCCAGTGGCGCTATATGGGTGTGAAATTTGGGGCAACAACATGTCAGATCAGAAATGGAGGCAAGTGGAAAGAATTCAAAAGCATTTAATTCTTAGCATCCTTAGACTTAAAATTGCAATACCTTATGAAATTTTATTAGCGGAGATAGGCACCTTCCCCTTGGAAGCTTCAACGATGATTTGGTTACTAAGTTACCTACAGAAGGTCCAAAATATGGAGAACCATCGATGGCCTAAGCTAGTTGTAGAAGAGGAGTTGGATAGAAGAATACATGTATGAAACAAACAAAAAAAGGATGGAAAAGTGGGGTGTGAATATGCATGATTGTCCAAGTACAAATGAAGAAATAAAAAAATATGTTAAGTGAAAATTCAAAGATGCTATATGGACAAAACAATTAGGGCGAAAAAAAATTACTATATCAAATAATTTAATCCCAAGGGGGACCATGAAGAAAAGGCTTATATAGGAGCAAACATTAAATGGAGAGCAAAGACGTGGATAGCTCAACTTCGTACTAGCTCACATCGTCTTAGATGTGAGATGGGCAAATGGATGGTTCCTAAAGAAGAGTGGGAAAAAAGAATATGTCGATTTTGCAACATGGGATTGGTGGAGACAAAATGGCACTTTGTTATAAAGTGCGCAGCGTATAAAGATATTTGGGCTAGTTATGGGGACATCTTACAGGTTGATAACTTAAATACCTTGTTTGAGGAGGAAAGGTTGGTCAAATCGGCAAACTACATCATCAAAATTCACTATCGTAGGGCTGACCTCAAGCGAAGATTCCAAATTGTTTAGGGTTTTTTCTTTTTGCTAGCAGTCTTGTGTTGTTCCTAGGTCCCATAGGTTGTTGTGGCCTCATGGACGTTATTAAAATATTTCATTTCATTCATTTCAATGTTTGTCTCAACTAGTTAGTGATGATAGCAAGTGGGTGTTGTACTCCTTTTTTTCCTAGAAGGAAAGAAATTGGCATAGTATATATTACTTAACACATAAGAAGTTTCCCTTTATAGTGAAATTTCACAATTTAAGTAATGCTTGATGTTTACAAATGGCCATCGTTTTAGAGCCTTGACTTCCCAACATGGAGACATTGGTGGTAAAATTTGAACGTTTTCTATTTTTAAACTGTAGAATACAATCAAATGTCTTTCGAAGACCTAGTATGTGTATAAGTTTGTATTCCTTAATTTTTAAGTTCCTTTGTTGCAAGCTATCACAGCCATATAAATGCAAATGTTCTTTTCTTTTCGCTGGCGGTCTCGTGTTGTTCCTAGGTCCCATAGGCTGTTGTGGCCTCATGGACTTTATTAAAATATTTCATTTCATTCATTGCAATGTTCGTCTCAACTAGTTAGTGACGATAGTGAGTGGGTGTTGTACTCCTTTTTTTCCTAGAAGGAAAGAAATTGGCATAGTATATATTACTCGACACAAAAGAAGTTTCCCTTTATAGTGAAATTTCACAATTTAAGTAATGCTTGATGTTTACAAATGGCCATCGTTTTAGAGCCTTGACTTCCCAACATGGAGACATTGGTGGTAAAATTTGAACGTTTTCTATTTTTAAACTGTAGAATACAATCAAATGTCTTTCAAAGACCTAGTATGTGTATAAGTTTGTATTCCTTAATTTTTAAGTTCATTTGTTGCAAGTTGTCACAGCCATATAAATGCAAACATTGAATGGGCAGCTGCCATTATTATTTATGAAGTTGTACTTAACATAATGGTATAACAAGAAATGTTTATTAATGATTTATAAATTATACCCAATATGCATGTCATACAAAGGTGTTTGCTTATTAAAATAATGTTTATTTTTTATTTATTAATGCTCAATATTGTAAATTATTGTAATTTAGTGATAAGATCGTCTCCGATCTTATCTGGAGTTTCTTTTTAGAAACCTTCTGTTTCTTGTAAATCTTGTAAACTATTTATTGAGCGTCTTGCTCATTGTTTAATACATCGATTTATTTACAATTTACCTGTGTAGTATGGTATCAGAGCCAACTTGCTCAAAATCGAATGTTTAATTCATAAAAATCGTTCAAGATTTTTTCAGTATTTTTTGAATTAAAAATTTGATAAAATCTTCTTTGAAATTTTCGAAGATTTTTTGAAGAGTTAAAATTTTGAAATTTTTTGAATTTTTTTCGTGGCTCGTGCATTTGAAATTCGAGGGTTATTAAATCTGTGGATTTCGTGGAATTTTTTTGCAAATCCTGGACGCGTTTTTTGAGTACGTGATTTTAAGTTTTCTCTGGTTGCGTGACTGGCATTTTAAGGGCACACTGTATTCGCGTTTTCTGCCGCGCAAGGAACATCTGAGCACAATTTTTAATCGCGTTTTTTTTGTGCTTTCTATTCGTGGATTTTTTTCTCCTTTCAGGGCGCGATTTGTCATGATAGCTGAAAGCAATCTGGGTCTGCGTATTTTTAGACCCGATTTGGAGTCTCTTGACTACGTTTTTTCTCCACGATTTCTCAGCTGAAACTAGTCGTCTTTACCTTCAGCAGCGACAGCTAGGGTTCTATCATCTGTTTGTCTCGATTTCGTGGGGATTTCAAGCCGGTTTCTGCAATTTTTCTGTGTTTTCATGGCGACTAGGGCATTCTGCACATTCGACTAGGGTTTTCACCCTTCAGATCACGTCAGAAAATTTTTTCGATTACAAAATCCTAGTGGGTTTTTCGAGAGCTCAACTGGGTTGGTCTCCGAATTTTCTAGGTGCATCGTTTTCCGTGCCTCAAATTTTGTGCCATCTGTGCACTGTACTTTTTGCAATATGGCCCTGAATCTGCCTCTATTTTTTTTGTATTGGAATTCGTGCCTCGAGTTTCGTGCATCAACCTCTTCTCAGTACCTCATTTTTTGTGCCTCGAAAAGCGTGAAGATGGCCAGTGTAAGTAATTTAATGCTGGAAGGCAGTCAGAGATTTAATGGCAAAAATTACAACCGTTGCCTTGATCAGATGATCCTCGGCAAAGCTACTCGTCCCGACACGGCGGGTAAGGATCAGGATAAGTTTGATGAGCAGAATCGTGAAGCTGTCATGCTTATTAAGCTTTCGGTTACTGATGATCAGCTCCCTCAGATTCCACTTGGAAAATCAGCTAAGGAGATCTGGGATCACTTGAAGGGTTTGCATGAAACTTCCGACAAAAGCCGTGCATTTTTCTTGAAGAATATGTTGTTTTCTATCATGATGGATGAGAGACGACTCTGCAAGCGCACCTGAATAAAATCTAGGAGATCAGAGATTAGTTGGAGGCGATTGGTCGGAAAATGGAGGAAGACATGGTCGTGATCACCCTGAAGAGTCTACCGAAGTCTTATGAACACTTCATAGAGACTCTCAACATTACGTCTGCTAATGTTGATCTCAAGTTTCCGAATTTGTGCACTATCCTGTTGCAACAGGATTGCTGGAGACAACAGTTTGATAGCAGTGACTCATCATCCTCCACGGAGCAGGCTTTTGCAGCTAAAACCCATCCAAAGCATCAAGGAAAAGGTCAGCCTTCACAGCAGAAAGGCTCCAGTCAGACTAGTCCGAAGAAGAAAAATGTTCAGTGTAACTACTGTCATAAATTTGGCCACATCAAGAAAGATTGTCGTGCTCGTTTGGCTTCTGAGCAAAAGAAGCAGGGAGGGTTTCAGCAGAAAGCGAATGTCGCCGAGCACTCTGAGCAGAAGGAATCTGCTTTTTATGCATTGATGGCAAAAAGGCCCGCAGACCATGTCAAATCCTCTGCCTCGCATCATTTCTCACATAGGCGTGACTGGTTCACAAACTTTTCCCTTTGCACTGACTCAGTGATTTTTGGAGGAGGTGAGGAATACACAGTTGTCGGCACAGGCACTATTCAGGTTCAGTCTAGCGGGAGGGATCTCATATTCCTCAACGTGTATTATGTACCTGATATCGAGCTCAATCTTCTCTCAGCCAGTCAGATAATGCGACATTCTCCCCAGATGGATGTGGTATTCAACTCGCATAGATGTTCAATTGTTGATCGTGAGTCTCGCACAACGGTGGCCGTTGGGATAGAGGATCATGGCCTTTACAGGCTTGTGGACACAGGTGATTCTCCAGAGTTAGCCTTGGCAGCCAGAAATTCAGCTGTCACCAGTCTTTGGCACCAACGGTACGGGCACTTGAACGTGCACTATCTCTCTCAGCTTGCTCGGGAGGGACTTGTAGATGGCTTACCTGACATTCAGACTCAGCATCAGGGCGTTTGTGGTGCTTGTCAGGTCGGGAAGCAGCATCGCACATCGTTCAAGGATGGCGACTCTTGGCGCACTTCTAAGGTACTTCAATTAGTTCATGCTGATATTTGTGGGCCTATGTCTACTTCTTCTATAACTGGTTGCAAGTACTTTCTTCTCTTTGTTGATGATTATAGTAGGAAAATGTGGGTGTACTTTCTTAAGCAGAAATCAGAAGTTTTTAATGTATTTCAGAAGTTTAAGGCCTTGGTTGAAAAAGACTCTAGTTCTTGTATCATAACTCTTAGGTCAGATAATGGGGGGGAATTTTGTTCTAGTGCATTCTCCAACTTCTGTGATACTCATGGGATAAAACGTCAATTGACCACACCCTACACTCCTCAGCAAAACAGTGTTGTAGAGCGGCGCAATCGTACGATTGTTGAGATGGCTCGCTCCATGTTGCAACACAGGAGTGTTCCTACCAAGTTTTGGGCAAAAGCAATCAATACTTCAGTCTATCTCCTTAATAGGTCACCCACTCATGCTGTTAAGGGGAAGACTCCTGAGGAAGTTTGGTCTGGTCGCAAACCCAGGATCAGTCATTTAAAGGTTTTCGGCTCTCTTGTGTATGTTTGGATTCCAGAGGCCAAGCGCACTAAGCTGGACTCCAAGAGCCAGAAACTCATGTTCACAGGGTACAGTGACAACCACAAGGCATACAGGCTGATTGATATAGACACCGATCGTCTTATCTTCAGTCGAGATGTTGTCTTTGATGAGGAACGAGGTCCATTTCACTCTTCTTCACCTGTTCAACATTCTGAGGATCAGCCTCTACAGACTCCTGATGTGGGCGTCCGACTTCCGTTAGGTTCCCCTGATGGGAGGGATGACGAAGACCTAGTCTTTGATGATGCTCAACCTGAGTTTCCTCCAGATGATAATCTCCCTGCTGACCCTGTTCCAGATCCACAGCCAGATCCAGCTCCTCCTGTTGCATCTGATGTTCGCACATCTACTCTCCGACCGAAATGGTGGGCTAAGACTATCAGTGATCTTCGTGCTGATGAGCTCATTGAGGGTAGATCATCCAGAAAACAAGAGCAAACAGCAGTCTACAGTGAATTTTGCTCTCATGGCTAACATTCACAGTGTTTATGAGCCTCAGACATATTCAGAGGCAAAAGGGATACTGAGTGGGAAAAGGAGATGGAATTAGAATACCAGAGTCTTCAGAAGAATCACACTTGGGTCCTTTCCAATCTTCCTCCAGGGAAGAAGCCCATTAGCTGCAAATGGGTGTACAAGGTGAAATACAAAGCTGACGGAACCCTTGACAAGTACAAAGCTCGTCTAGTTGCACGGGGGTTCTCAAAGAAAGAAGGCATTGACTATGAGGAGACCTTTGCTCCTATAGCCAAAATGAGTACCATACGGCTCATCCTTGCCTTAGCAGCCCAATTTGGTGGAAGGTCCATCAGATGGATGTGAAGAGTGCTTTCCTCAACGGTGAGTTGAAGGAGGAAGTATACATGACGCAGCCTCCAAGTTTCAAAGTTGTTGGTCAAGAACAGAAGGTGTGCAGATTGGTCAAAGCACTCTATGGCCTGAAGCAGGCTCCTCGGGCTTGGTACATCAAGATTGACACGTACCTCACAGATCATGGCTTTCAGAGGAGTCCATCTGACTCGAACCTGTATGTCAAGAATACTGGTAATGAGATTCTACTTGTTGTTGTCTATGTGGATGACTTGATCATTACTGGCAGTTCGGCACATTTGATCACTGAGATCAAACAGGACTTGTGCAAAACTTTTGACATGACAGACTTGGGCCTCCTACATTATTGTTTAGGTGTTGAGGTTTGGCAGACAGAGAGCAGCATTTTCATCTCCCAGTCCAAGTATGCTCGAAGTCTTCTGGATAAGTTTCGAATGCAGGATTGCAACCCTGCCTCTACACCCATGGAAAAAGGGCTTAAGTTGTCAGCTAAGTCCGATTCACCTATGGTAGATGAAACATTGTTTAGGCAACTAGTAGGCAGCCTCATCTATCTTGCTGCTACTAGACCTGACTTGAGTTTTGCAGTGAGCTACATATCTTGTAAACTATTTATTGAGCGTCTTGCTCATTGTTTAATACATCGATTTATTTACCAATTACCTGTGTAATATTGCTCTCTGTTACAACCTCAAACTGTTATGGTTTAACATTTTAAATATGTATACTAATTATTATATTTTTGAACAATGTGAAGGCTGGGATAAGAGGTAAAACTCTACAGCCAATCAGATTGTTAATAATTCATTTTTTAATATTTTTTGTTAATTTACATATAAATTTTGTAAAAAAAAATTGTTTTACATAGAAAAAATACTAACATATTATTTGTAGAATTGTACAATTAGTAAGCAATTCTGGTTGCAAAAGTATTTACCTAAGGCAAGCACTAATAAGAAAAAAAAAAGCAGAGGCGCATGTATAAGAAAATGAATTTTTTTTTGTGGCTCAATCTCTACTTAGACAAATAACCATCTTCTCAGATCATCCCAAGAAAGCTAAACCTGTTAATATGCTTCATTAACTCCCAGAACTTGCTATCATAATGAACAAATTATTTACATAACAGAAAAGTGAAAACATTAGAAAGCAACATCAGTTATCTCCATGGAAAACATTGTAAAACAGAGGTCCTCAGAAGATTTCCAAAATAGGATGCAACCCAAAAGAAAAAGCAAGGTATCTGCTTAAGATTTCAACACAAATGGGAATTAATTTTAAGAAGAAGCGTGAACAACTTTACTATCAAAATCCAATATAATGACACATCTTTCCAGTGTTCAAAGGAAATTCCTATGGAATAACAAAGACAAGCAACAGAATTTGCTTTCACATACTCGTCACCTTAAAATCTGAGACGAAATACTGTTTGGTAATGTATTCTTTGGATATGTTTTCAGTAACCTTATGAGTTCATATGTTCTGATATCTTGCCCCGAGTGCAAACATAGATCCAAAGGCGTATTTCCATCCTGAAATAGTTCAGAAATCAACCATCTACATTATGGATACATGATTTTCATAACAGTCCCTTTGTCATAGACATATAGATTATTGGCCAAACAGAATGAATAAATTTGAGTAAATGTAGAATGTCGCAATAGAACTAGTACTCATTGGATCAATACAATTTGAGCTCTTCAAAAAAATTGAGGATACTTCAAACGGACCCATTAAATGTATAGAAACTCTGCATACTTCACATTCCCAATGAAAGAGTGCAAGCATGAATTATTATGTATCATGTTATGAAGGGATAAAATATTTAGTAAATAGCTTGTAAAGATTTTAGAAGGGTATGGACAAAAGAAAATGAACAAACCGAGACAAATACTTGTGCAGAAAATAACTATTAACTCGGAATGCAAACCGGTGCAATTGTGATTGGATAAAAACATTAGCTATAGTGGAGAGCTTTAAAAACATTTACATGGAGATTAGAGGAGAAATAATCGGTAAAGTCCAAGAAAATACTCATGTGGCAAATACTGAACAAGCTAATGTGCTAGTCATTATCGCAATGGTGATTGGAAAGAAACATTGAGCTAATCTAATCAAAGTAAACGAAATTATGTAGTTGTGTAGACAGTAGATCCAATAATCACAACTTTGTTATTATCTAACACAAGAATTAGATCTAGGGAAAACGCAAAAGAAATTTACTTTCTAGTGCAATGCCATAGCTTTTGTATCCAGTTACTTTTCCAGAGCTAAAAGTTTACATAAAATTAGAATGTCAATAAATTTCTTATTATATGACAAGTCTGATAGTTTTCATAGTTAAATAAGCACATGAATGCATAATGATAAAAGGAATATGTAGGCAACAGCACAGGAAGAGGTACAATAAATCTCCTGGATGAATAGTCAAATCAAAGAGCTATCAAATGGGACACTCAGATAACTGATTGATCATTATACAGTCTACTGATTTTGTCAATTTCTAAAAAATGTCACTGGGAATCGAAATGACTGTACAGACATACTTGCCTTCTCCAATTTCAATATCCAGTATCTAAACTCTTAGAATTTTGTTTTATATAGTTGCCGTGAAATGTAATTTGCATCAAGCCAAACATGTTTTGTACATCATTGTCATCTATCCTTGAAAAGTTAGCGTAAACTGTTTCCAGATCTTGTTGCAGCCTAAAATGAGTCAATCAATATAGAATTGTAACATGGAGGCAATCCACTATATCACATTTGCATTGACATTAATGGATTTGTTAAGAACCTATTAATACAAACCAGAACCAAATGGATTTGCATCGTGCCCATTACTCATGCACCCGAATGGCTTTGGAATCTCTGAAATGGTGATTCAGAACAGAATAGCAAAGAATTTTTCCAAGGAAAAATTTCTGGGGGCCAAAAAAACTGCATGAGATATTTGCATTTATGGAAATGTTTCTAGTGGTTAAATGCAGTACAGGTATGAGAACATTTTCCACTAGAATGCAGACACAGGAAAAAGCAAAATCAAAAATCAATATGGGGTCTGCAAGCACGGTACCCTACCTTCTCATACCCTAGTGCCCCTGAAACACAAAAACAAAGAAACATCTTCATTCTTTCATATGACTAGCAAGTTTGAAACAAAGAGGAAAAGCAATAGGCTTTGTGCTAGTATTTTTATTATATAAGTTCTCATAGATTTTGCGGCTTGAAGCATGTATTCACTTGGTGAACCATAGGAAACTCAATAAAAATGCTTTTTCTATGTTTTGGGCACAGAAAACGAAGTATTTTTACAGATTTCAGGATTTAAATTTTTGTTATCCTGCCTTTTATTTTCTTCTGTTGGGCAGACAAGCTGAGCCAGTGAGAGAAAGGTAGTCGGAGAATTGTTGACCAAAAAACCCCAAACAAAATTTGGTTATGCAGAAATTATCTCCCTAGCATGGAAGTGTATAGAAAAAGTTGGAGGTCCAAAGGAAAATATTTCATGAGGATCTAGCAAATAGAAATGCAATTTCTGAAAAATAAATTGTGGATTTGCATTACAGGGTGCAAACCCACTACAGGAAAATGAGAATGCAATGTGAGCCCCTTTTAACCATGCCACAACAAAGGGACACCTATTATCAAAATCATCCATGACTTGCATCTGGCAACTGATTAAGCACATCACATCTTGGAATTGGATGTTATCTATACTTAATAGACATGTCTTCTAGGGATTTGAACCTGGGGCTTTAGCATGAAATCCTCAAATACCATTTGAACACAACCTAGTTGACTACCCCAAACATTAGAGTTTCTCAAAGAAATGCAATGATAGGCATTTATATCAGAATTTGTCCAATGATTGATGTATTCAACATCTACAATGTCCAAGACCCAAAGGAGTAATAAACAATGCACTTTTAGACAGGCTAATAATTGGTTGTCTCTCCCATTTCTTACAACTTTGTGTTGCACATCATCCTCACATGTTCCACTCCTATAACATAAATTCTAAGTTACTGAATCACACGTTTTCTCCAGCGATTCCAAGTACAAGACATCCTAGAATCGGGTACGTCTGAAAAACCCTGTGGAATTGTCTAGGGTTCAGATTATTGCCCTCTAAAACATTTTTTTAATCCACGATGAGATTCCAATCAGTTTTGGCACTGACTTGGCGTCTTTTTACAGAACCCGATGCAAATCCACAACCCAACAAAACTTTTATGATATTTTTTCAACTTTGTTAACTAAAAAACCCTGGGCAACTTTAAAAAAAGCGCCAAAAACCTAAATGGTAAAACGTGATGCATTTTTTTGTTGTTTTGTGCTACAAATGGTGGGAAAAAACATAGTACGGTTTCTCTGCTCCTTGGCATTTGTTGTTCATGTGACGGATTTTGTTAAGTGTTCTTCCAAGCCCATGCACCTCAAAAAACCCTGCCCGCGTCTCAGCAGAAAATTTCACACCTAGACCCCCACAAACAGTGCTTTGAGTAAATTTTTAAATTGTTAAATTACATATTTTAAGCAAATGATAATCTATAATGCTTATAACTTATTTTTTATTTTCTAACAGACTTGGCTTCATCTTATTCTTCTATTTACCCTAAAGTTCAAACAATTAACACTATCATCAAATTTGCTAGAAAATATTATGCTTATTGAATATTTGAAACTATCTCAGACCAATACATAAATTATATATTATTTTTTTAACTTAAATTTATAGATTGTTTGATTCAATATAGATGGGTGGGTAATTAATTTAATTTAATACACATTTAATTTTAAAGATTTAGTATATACTTGTTTTTTAATTTGAGTTTATATATTGTTAGAAGGTTTACACGTGGGTAAATTAATTTCAGATATACAAATTTAATAATCTACGGTTAAATTTTAAATTTGACATGGTACAGATAAATTAATTTAATTTTTAATATATACAAATTTAAAATTTTGACATTCATTGTTTGTTGTTCAATTTATTTCTTTTAATTTCAATACTAGCTCCATTGCCCAACCCACCTTCAAAACTAACCCAAGTTCACATTTGTGGAGGCATGTACAAATGATACAAGTTTGAGGAGGTGGGACATTTGATTGAAAATACAATAACTGTAATGTGCGGTATACTAGCTCGTACAGCTGAGTGAGCACATTTTTGTGTCATTCCGAATATGGGAATTAAAGCATGTCTAGGAAAGGATGGTAAAGGTTTGCCACTTCATCAAATAGTAGAATATATCATAGAGCAAGGGGAAGCAGATGCAAGAATTGCTCATAGCGCAAAACATCCTTTGAGGAGAGTAATGGGATCATAGATGCCCCCTCCTCCATCTCATAGTGCCTTTCCTGATATTGTAGTCAAAAGCCACCTATTTTTGGGTAGGATTGAAGAAGAAACCACTAATGTGAAGAGAACAAGGGGACCTTTAGAGATAGCATTTCAAAACAATGCTAGAGAGATTACAGATCAAGCCATTGCAAGATGTCTCTATGCAAATGGTCTGTCATTTAATGTTGTTCAATCCCCATATTGGCAAGACATGTTGAAAAAAGTAAATAAGGCTCCACAAGGGTACATGGGCCCAAGTTATGAGAGGATGCACAATACCCTACTTGCAAATTAAGTAAAAAATATACACTTCATTGTCTCCTATTAGGGATTCATGGAAACAAACAAGGTGTCCATTATTTTTGATGGATGGAAGGATGCAAGAAATCAACCGTTAATCAATGTGATTGCAATGTCCCCTAAAGGGGAAATGTTTTTGAAAGCCATCAATTGTGAGGGGCAAGTGAAGGATGCACAATTTATTGCCAACATCCTTATACAATGCAATGAGGATGTGGGTCCTCAAAATGTTGTCCAAGTCATAACAGACAACGCAAAGAATTGTAGAGCAGCTGGTATGATGGTTGAGACACGATTTTCACATATATTTTGGACACCTTGTGCTGTCCACTAACTTAACCTTGTGATGCAAACTGGGTGGAAAAATAGATTGGATCAAACAAGTCTATGTTGAAGCTGAAGAGATCCAAATGTTCATCACAAACCACCAAATGTCACAAGCTATTTTTAGCTCATTCTCACAATTGGAGTTGTTGAAGGTAATTGAAACACTACAATTTTTAATTTTTTGTAATTTACACTTCATTTTCATAATTGCTAACTTTTTTTAAAAATGTATGTATGCTTTCTTTTTTTCTTAACTTTTAATCCTTGAATAGGTTGTTGAGACCTGATTCACATCCAACACAATCGTCTTGAGACGACTTGTGAAGGTGCGGTAACCATTTTCTAGCATGGTTATCAGCCAAAGTTGGTCCCTATGGAGGCAAATGTAAAGCATATGATCCTAGATGACACTTGGTGGGACAACGAGGAATATCTTCTTAGTTTCACTGAACCCATAATGAGTATGATCCGTTTTATGGACATGGATAAGCCATGTTTGGGAGAGGTATATGAGGGCATTGACTCAATGATTGAGAAGATGAAGTCCATCATAAATGAAAAAGAGCAAAATCCTCAAGAAAATTTCTTCAAAGTGCAAACAACTTGTGTTGAGTGGTGGAACAAAATGACCACCCCACAACATCTAATTTCCTTTGCATTGATGCCCAAATTTTATAGTGATGAAATTCTTGCTATGCCATCAAGGGTGCCACCATAAAGAGATGCAAAAGTCAGTGAAGGGTATAGGAAAGCACTTACTAAACTCTTCCTTGATCCTGAAATGGAGGATTTGGTTACAAATGAGTTTGTTGAAGTATAGGAAGGATGCTCACACTTAGTGGTACCTCAATGGCCATACATCACCACAACCCACAGTCTTGTGATCAAAATTTTATCGCAAGTTTTTTAAATTTTATTGCATTCTCTAAATTTGAATTGTTTGCTCAAATTTAATGTTTGATTTATAATTTTATAATTGTAACTCTCACTTTGCTTCAATAGGTTGCTAGTTCCTCTTCATTTGAGCAGAAATGGAGTACATACTCCTTCATTCACTTAGTGAAGCGCAACCAATTGGCAGCAAGTAACATAGAAGAGCTAGTTTATGTGTATTCCAACTTGTGTCTTCTTACTCAAACAAAATAAGTACAAGGAAGGGGGCAAGAAATTGTGGAATGTAGATCCAAGGTGAACAAATTTAGAATTTTCATCTGCCACACAATCTTCACTTTTTGTGGAG
>VDFB02117692.1:0-21203 GCA_007258455.2 Sequoia sempervirens | reverse complement strand
ACAAGAAGATCAGCTCAAGAAACTTGGAATTGACCTGGAAATGATCTCTCCTTCCAGTTCTTGATCATTGTGCTGAGAGGGGGATAATGGTGTAGGAGCACCTGCCAAGGTGCCAAGGTGCAAGCATATTTTGAAGTCCTATTTTAAAAATCTATTTCATTTTGTTGTGTAAGGTCTTTAACACCTTTAGATTCTATTTGGGGACCTTTTGGTTCATTAGGTAAAAGTTGAATAAATTGGGAAATCTTTTTGTGGTCATTTCCTAAGTTTTTGTAAAAGATTTCAAAACACACTGTGTTTTACAACAGGAGGCTTTTAGCCGTTTTTAGGCTAAAATTGGAAACCTAACCATTTCAAAAGGATTTTAAAAGTGTTTCCTCAACTTTTGAACAAGGTTGGATGCTTTTGATGTTGGCAGTTTTTATGAGAACAAGCAAGAAACAGTAATTTTTGTGTGGAAAAATCTTTTTTTCTGTTCTTGCATGTGACAGCTGCAAGACATGGATTGCGAAACATTTTTGTTGAGTTTCATAGCATGTAGTGAAGCTCTTTGAAGCATCTTTATAGCTCAGTATTTTGTTTTTCCATCGAGCTTTCTTCCTTTTTGTAATTATTGTGTTAGTTCTTTTTGCTATTTTTGACTAGTAAAGTTCAGAAAATGGAGTTTTAGTTTTGTTTCCTATCTGTACCAGGAAGTATGGGAATTGTGGAAACAAGGAAAAAATCCATCTTTGTATATAGTGTAAATATAGGAGTATTTGTGAATCATGCAAGTAGGTTGATGATCTTTTCCTAGGCGAGCTTGTGATGCCCAGTTAGGAAAGACAGTGTAATAATTTCTTCCAATGTTGTAGGGGTGTTTGGCCATTGGAAATCCAGGGTGTGAAAAGATTGTTGGAGACATTTCAAAGGTCTGACAGGTGGCAGGAATCATCACCAAGTCATCTGGAGGCAGAAGGAAGAAGACATGCCTCCTTGTTTCCAAGAAAAGGCTTAAAAAGCCCTAAATTCCTCAAAAATAGTGAAAGCCCTGTGTATGGCCTGAGAAGGTCAGAAACCAAAAGAATCTTGAAATGCTCCAAATTTTAGCTAGGGTTCCTTCTTTGAAGTTGTGGTGTTCATCTAGTAGGGAGGAGTATGAAGCATTTGTTTTGTTGGAAGAGGCCTAATCCTAGTAGCCCTCCCCAAACCCTAGACTAGGGTTTTGAGAAAGCGGTAGGGAAGAGGTGTATGGAGGTGGAACAAGAACCCTCTCTAGACTGTTTTGAAGTTTTGAAATATTATACACACCCCTGAAATGAGGTTAGGAAGAATTTAGAGATTAACTGGTCTTTAAGCTGATTAAGGGCTAGTTGGTGAAGAGAGGAAAGGCACCAAGAAATGCTTGGTTAAGGCATTGTGAACGATTTGGAACTTGATAGCAAGGTTGGTAGAAAGGACCAGGGGTGCCTAATTACTTTGGGGACCTATAGGTTGAGTGGTGGAGAGAAACACCAAGGGTTATCCACTGAAGACCCAGAGCATTGAGCCAGTGATTGACTCAATCCAACCTTGTTTCTATCAAATTTGTATTCTTGAAATGATGCTACTGTAACACTATCTCAAAGAGGGACGTGACATCCAAATTTATCACTTTCACCTACATCCTCTTATCCAAGCACCAAGTAATATTACTTCATTATTTAAAATTAATACCCTTAATTCTTCCAATTCCTAAGGTATTTTAATTAATAATTAAATACTTTATTCTCTTTAATCCTCCTTTCATCAAATAAATTAAATAAATAATACATTTATTCAATTCCTCACATGTCATTTTCATCTAATCCTAATCCATCTCCTAATCTCTTCATTAGGGATGTGCACATGCCTAATCCTTGATTAGGATGTGTCACATCCTCCAACTTTTGCAAGTTGGCTTTTAATCCTCATTTGTCTTCTAATTACTGATTAATTAAGCCTAATCAGTACCTTGGTCAACCCTCTCCATCCCCCAAGGAATTTTTAATTCCTTTTTATTCCTCCAAGAATCCCCTTTTCCCATGCATCTTCTAGAACCTTTGACTTGTCACATCAAGTCATTACGTGACAAATTCCCACCTTTATGGGGAACCTTTGTCTTATCCACCAGATTCTTCCAATCATTGTGAAATTTTAATTCACTTTTATTCTCCCAAAGCTTTCCCTCTCCCCATGTGATCATTGAAAGGTCGCATCAAAGTACTTGGAAGGTACTTGTCCTTCCTCCACCTCATGTACCTTTTGGCCACCTCACTTACACCTCATCTCCTCTTAGCCACTTCACCATCCACATGTCAAGATGTGAGGGCTTGTGAGTTTTCAACCCACCATAGCCCTTCATCTTGACCTTGTGGGATGAATCTCAATCGTTGAATTCTCTAGAGAATTCAAATTCTTCTATAAATACCCCCTCCTGAAGGGCATTAAAAACACTTCCATTTTGAGCAACCTTATGTTGCCAATTTGCATTCTCAAGCATTTGCTATCATTTAGCCATCCATTTAATCATTTTCCATTATCAATCTTGCATCTAGTAACATCAAAAGCCATCCAAGGAGCACAAAAATTCATCTAAATCAAGGGCTAACCAATGAGTCTTCAACAACAAGGAAGGTATAATCGATTTGTATTTTATTTCATCTATTTTCCTTGTTTTATCACTCTTTAGGCTAATCTTTGAAGTGTTCTTAGTATTTTATCATTTGCATTTTTAGTTATTTTGCACATTAGAATAGGGTAAAATTCCAAGGTACACAAAAGCTGTAAGAGTGCATAATTAGTCAAATTGATCCCATGGGTTACATGATTTATTATGCATATTCAGTCATCTCTAAGCAACTCAAGATTGACCCTATGAGATGTGAATTCAACCCATGAGAGATTACGAGTCTATGACAATTCCAAGATAGTGAGTAGATTAAGAGCACTAAATTATGGAGCTTAACAAATTTATTCGACACTACATCAATATATATCCTCATCATTATTCTAAGAGTTAAGGATCATAATCCTTTTGCATTTTATTTTGGTAAAATAGTATTTTAATTATCAATTCTCAATTGATTAATAGTTTAATTATGTTATTATTGTTTGCAACTTATTTAATTAGCCTAGATTTATGTAAAAAGAATTTTATTTCCTTGCATATTTGGTGAATACACATACTATTAACCCCTTAAACTTTGGCCTTAGGGTTATACCTTCACTTCTCTTGGGGTTTTCAAATTCAATATAGTACTAATTTTGTAATCCACTTTTGAGATAAAACAATTAAAAAACAAACATTGAAAAATACATTTTTTTATGATTTTTGAGAAGTTTGGTGACCCTCACACTCAATGATCAATTTCTCAAGAGGTGTCTACTTCAAAAAATTAAAAATTAAATAAATTTAACATACCAAAATATTCTTAACTATATTTATAGTAATGAGTTTAAAACATAAATATATAAAAAAATATTGCATGCTTCACACTATGTTATACTTTAGTGATAAAATATGACTAAATCTATGTGTCTTATATTGTTTGACCTTCTTAATCTTCGCCTTTTAAAAAAAAACCTCGTAGTTTAAAAATTAGACTAAAAAACTACAACTTTTGTTCTTATCACATCTTCTAATTTTGAGGCTAGGCATCTCAAATTACTTGTTGAAGTTTAGATTTCATTTATTTCAAAAAAAAATTGTCACTTAAGACCCCCTTTTGGCCCCCCTTTTCTTACACATACACTTACACTTATTTTACTGCTCTTATTGCTTAATTTTCTAAACCTACCGACTGTGAGGATAGTATGGGCATGATAATATCTTATAATGAATTATCTTTTAATCATATTATTCATATGACTTATTTGTGTACAAAATCTACCTTTGATGCAATTTAATCCTATCGTAGAAACTACTTAGAGTTCAAGATGTTGTCTATCCTAAGCCTACACATATGGTACTATAATTATTTTTGAAACACACTCCCATTACATTACCACTTATCAAACCACACAAGGATAAATACTTTTGTACCCCTATGCATATACATGGATTTTATAAAGATAGCTTATTATTATATTCAAACATAAAATTCAATCATTTATAGACAAATGAAAGATTAAACACTAAGTATACTCATGAGCCCTTAACTCCCTCAAATGATGAGGTGAATAATATGAAAAAAGTAGGGGTGTTAAGAGATTAATCGTGTTCAATACAATACACCTTATATTGAGGTTGTGCTTGACATAAAAGGGAGACCACCTAATACATCACATTCATTAGTCCATTATGATCCAATTTTTTTATTAGCTCCTAAGCCAAGATTTTTATTCCCCTTTTCTCCTAGTACCCATTACCTAAAAGTGCAAATCTACTTAAGAATATCCCCTTACACATCCATTCCCTAATCTCCATGCAATAACTACCCTTCCACAACTCCCTAAAATTCCAAAGCCCACAATGATAAAAAATTAAAATAATTAATAGAAAAACATCACTATGATCCATCCACACTTACTGCATTACCTTTTTATTCCATTCCACATAGCAAGTACACAACAAAGATGGATTCAAGCAAAGTTCTTGTTTGAATCTAGGTGTACAAAATTAAGATGTTACTTAAAAATACATTGATCCAAATAATTTATCATAAATACACTTGAGAGATTTCATCATTGTTGCATTTGTATTCTCAATGTGCTCTTTCATCTTTGTCACCTTTGACAATGTGGTTCTCTACACATTGTTCCTAAACATTTTCATTACCTTGTTGCTTATTTGCATGTCTAAACCCACCCTATTACCAGGATAATGATGACCTACACTTAGTCACTATCATATACTACTATTAGGACTAACTCCAATCATGTAGAGATGTGATTACATTCTATTTTTTTAATTGTTTAACCATGTAAATTTTGATCTGGGGGATATTTTTCAGTGAAAATTGAAGTGTCTCCAATACTCCAGATTTTAGCACCATTAGAAAGAGCTCAATGTCCTGATTTTAATGCAACTTGAACGGAGCAAAAAGGAGTCTGTTTGTACAAGTTACGACCGGTCAAACTTTTGGCCAAATAGGTGCTAAGGGGCATCCAAAAAGGTGAAAAAATGATCATCTCAAAAATTGATAGAAGTGGCATCAAGTTGAAGGGCTCGAGACAATTCCACAACGTTGTTTTCATCAAAATCCGACATCGTATGCTCGAGATATTGGTAGTCAAAGTTTCAGTTGACTTGGTGGTACAGCTAGTGACATCAGCATGATGTCAGCATGTGACATGGCAGTTGACTAGATGGTGACATGGAATTGCAGGTGATGTGGCAAAAATCTCACAAAAAAAAATCACGTACCATGCTTTATTTTTGAAAATAAAGTATGTGGAGGCTTATTTTATCTCACAAAAATCCATCGGATTTTGTGGGATCCCATGAGGATTTGGTGGGATCGGATTTTGTGGGATTAGTGGATTTGGTGGGAAAAACAAAATCTCATAAAATAAAACCTCCTAAAATAACACTAAATTGTTGTTTTAATTTTAAACTAAACTCCCTAAACTCAAATAGCCCGTGAATATAATAAGACAAGGGCTTAAAAACAAATTCCAAATGTTTATTTAAGGGGTTGTTTAATGTTTTTATTTTTAACGGGGAAGTTATTGTTTTTATATAAACGGGTAGTGTTTTTTTGTAAGGCTTATAATTATAAAAGCCAAAGGAGGGGGTTAAATTGTTATTTTATTTATTATGGTGGTTTTTAACCCCATATGCAAAATTTATGTATAAAAGGGGGTTTAGGTGTGAGAGTTTTATTCATTGAGATTTTTCAAGTCTAGGTGATTGGAGAAACAGGAGATTTTCTAAGGAGTTCTTTGAGCCATTCTTGTACATCAGAGTATTGTTATGCTACTGAAGTGCTAGAAGGAATGGTCTTGGTGCATTTGTAATCTTTTTTGGAGATTAATCGGATCGGTCTCACTCTATTGGAGCGGACCCGGAGACGTAGTCACGTTTGTGACGAACTCCGTTATCAAATTGTTTGCACTTTTCTCTCCTTCTCTCTCGTTCTGATTTTCACCTTAAGTTAATGCATAAGTTTCAATAATGTATGCATGAAATTGTCCATTAAGTTGTTATAATTAAGCATTCAGATTCGCAATTAGTCTAGATCCTATACAAATCAAATTCCATCTTGTGGTTCATTTAACACTTTTGGTGCTTGTGCTTTTGTGCATTTCTATATTTTATTTTGTGAGCATGCCTTGATATCTCATAGTATCTACACCGGTTTCTCTCATATCTATCATTTCCCTTCATACACTCTATTGTTGGCCTAGTTTATGTTCCTTATATCATATCAATGTTACTTACATTGGAGCTCAATTTATCAACCATCCCTAGGGAGCATAACATTAGTGTTCACTTTTCTTTTCCATCATCAATTTATCCTTGAATATTTCATGGTGATCTATTACTTTGATCACCCTCAAGGGATGACTTTTATGTCCCCTTTCTAGTACCATCATGATTTTATATTTTGATCTCCTAATGGTCTCTCCCTTTGATCACCCTTGGGGGCATGATATTGATATACCCCTTTCTATGCTTCATATATATCATATTCTTTTATGCCTAATTTCTTGGTTGTCTCTCACTTTGACCACCCATGGGGGTAGGACCTTGGTGTCCCCCTTGTGTATCTTATCATTGAATTATCTCCTAATATCTTAGAGGTTGCTCATGTTTTTTATTAAAAAGTAGGGAAAGGGTCGAATTCCAAAAGTTTAAAATAGAATAATCAAAAATGTAGAAACAACAAGAGGGCACACAATTCTAAACAAACAGCTAAAGGGCATGCAGGCCCAACAAAATAGTAAAATTAGGGAAACAAAACTGAGAGACCAAAAAAATCACAACTACTAGGCTACCAAATCAAACTCCAGTCTTCAAGAAAGGCATCCAAGGACACTTCTCAGTCCTCCTTATCCTTATACTCTTCTTCATTCTTATGGTTTGCATTATGCTCCCCATCACCTTTAGCCCTTTTTTCTTTTGTTTGGTAATTTTGGAGTGGCCAGAGATTATTTCCATAACAACTTTGTTCAAATGAGTAATCTTGTCATTGTTGTTGTTGGAAACAAGTTTTTTCTTCAACACTTCCACTTTAGCCTAGAGGTTCTTAATGTCAACATTGTCTTTTATCTATGGATGCAAGGGCTCTAGTCTCAAAGGTACTCGAAGTGGATATCCCAGAAGAAGTAGACATTAAAGTAGGTGGAAAAATATTGAACCATGGAATTGAAATTCTAAGTGGTTTAAATGTATGTTTCCTTTGTAGAAAGGAAGGGCATCACAAAAATAATTACCCCATTTAATAAAAAAGAATATAGGGAACCCTAAATTCAATTAAAGAAACTCTAGTAATGAAATACAAAGTAAGGAAAATGGGAACAATCCAGATATGAATGTTGTGGATAAGATTGAAAAATCTAAAGGTAGAAAATCCTAATGAAGATAAATAAAAAAAAGACACTAAGGAATCTAGTTTTGAAATTTTGATCTTACCTCCAGAAGGAGGTGGAAAAAACCAAATTGCTACCTAGATGGAAAATAGGCTTGAACCCATTATTGATGTGGACATGAAATTTTCTATGCACAAATTAGTAGAAAGCAATAATGGAGTGAGCACACAAATCTGCCCAGACTTTGGAGTCATGTAGAGGGACTATGTCTCTTCTAATTTATCTAGCTCTCCCCCTCCCCCTAAACCTTTCATGGGAGTTAAAAAGAATGCACAGGAGATTGTATTAGATGAAATTATATAGAGGATAGCCAAGGAAAAAAAGGAAAACAGGGAAAAGCAAAATAAAGCAAATGAAGGAAAATCTTCCTTAGTGGCTAAAGAACCTTCTAGCATTGATGGTACCTTCAATACCAAAAAAGAACATAATGTTGACCATGGTAATTCTTTGGTTAAAATAAAATATGAAATACCTATGAAAGCAACTCAATTGGGAAGGAGACTATTAAATATGTTAATACTAACAAGGTGAAAAAATAAGAAATACTGAAAACATAATAGATGGTAAGGTTAAAAGCTCATTCACGATTAATAGTGCTCTAATTAAATTGTCCAATGATAAGTCTAGACAAGATTGCATTTCCCATGAGTTAACATTAGGCAATGTTAAAATCATAGCAATGTTAATAAGATTTGTCTAAATAAAGGCATTATTAAGAGGTCTGAAAGAGAGAATGTGTGTAATGGATTTATTCTTGACAATGGTGGAACTCTAAAAGAAAGAGGAAAAGAGGCATCTTATCTTAGCCCTAGTGTGAATGTTATGCCTAAGAATAAAAAAGATCAAATTTGCATACCATAAAAGATATCAATGGACAAGAATAATCAGACAAGTGTTATGATAGGTTGCTAGGATTTAAATAAATGTAATATGTTAGGTAACAATAGTCTTGGTTTTAACTCTTTTTTGACATCCTTATGCATACCTACCTCTGAAGGATGGAATATTGGAATGGACATGGTGTGACAAGGAAGGAGTAAAACGTATGATAGAAATGAGATATTTAATAAAGATTCTAATTCATAACAAGTCTAAGAAAAATGCAATAGAAAAACAAAAACTAAAAGAAAATTCTTCTTTGAACCTAGAGAAGAGTTTTCTGAGGTTAATAAAGGGTTTAGGCCTAATTTACTACCTTTGGCTAGCTGTAATCTTCTTGTTGGGTGGGAGGGGGAAGTAGACAGGATGGAATCTGAAGAAGTTTATTTAGAGGATTTATATAGTGAAAGATCGATAGTAGAAATAGGTAGCTTACCTAAAATATGAAATGTGGGGATATGCTTATAGGCTCCAACCATGATGAAATTTCAATTAAATGTGAGGGATTGAATCTCGAAAGGAGGAAGGGTTTGATTCATTAGCAAAGGGATGGTTTAGAATAAAGGAGAAGAGAAATCAAAGAAGTAGAAATAAGGTTGAATGGGCCTTAAATAAAATAGATAAAAAGGTAGAATCCCTATATGCTTCGAGAGATTTACGAATTCTAAAAGTGACCCTCAACTACAAGGAAAATGGAAATTAACTATACAATTTGGAATGTGAGGGGGTTGCAATCCCCTGATAAGAAATATGTGGTTAGAAGATATTTAAATCAAATCCATAATAAAGATGTGATTTTTTTGAAAGAAGTAAAATTTGTCAAATTCACTTTAGAAACCAATCTTAGGTTCATCTAGAAAGATGTAAAACAATTCCATATTGTTAATGACAAAGGCAGAGGGGGGGTTTCCATTTTCATTTCAAATAAATGGGCATCATATGTGACTGAGCATGGTACCTCTCCATGCAACAAGGCAATACAGATTATGATTGGAAAAGACAATAGGAAAATTGGGTTGTGCTCAATCTATGCTCCCAATGATCATTGAGAGAGAATTGAAATTTGGAAATGGATGTTTGTATTTCCAAACATCCCTTGGATTATGGGAGGTGATTTTAATATGATTGAGAATAGGGAAGACAAGTCTGGAGGAATTGAAATAGAGTGGAAAGGTAGTGAAAAATATTTCTAGTATAAAATGAAGAACAAGATTAATCTTTTTTATCCTCTTGAAGGGGGTAAGAAAGGAAATTAGCATATTTGGTTTACCTGGTGTAACTACAAAAAGGGAAATAGAAGAATTTATTGCAAACTGGATAGTTTTATGCCAACAAGGACTTTTTTTAGCTTTGATCAAATATGTAAGGGATGGAGAATCAAGGTTACACCTTCTTCCTTGTCTAATTATCATCCCATCTCTTCCAAAACTCAATTATCTGAGGAGAGAATTTGTGATAGTGAGAGGCAAAATAAATTTATACTAAATACCAATTTTCTAAAAGATGAAGATTGTAATGAAGCAATATTTAACCTTAGAGAAATTAAAAAATGAATGTTAAAGGATAAATCTTCCATTGAAAGATGGGATAACAATGTTAAAATTTGGGAAACTATTTTTCAAACAATTGGACAAAATAGAGCTTTAGACAATAGGATACTAGAAAATAGTTTACAAGATGATCTAGTCAAACTAGAGAAGGGAATGTCAAATGGACCTCAAAAAATTAGGATTGAATGAGGAGTTAATCATAGTAAAAATTAAATTGAGGACCCTACAAGCTAGGAAGATTCAAGGTTTAAAAATAAGAGCTAAAATGAACTAGCTAAACAACGGGGATAAGGGCACCAAAATTTTCTTTAGGTATATTAAATTTTAGATTTCTAGAGAGCAGGTGGACTATATTTGAGAGAAAAATAGACTCATAAGTGACCCTGAGGAATTAAAAAAGTTGTTCCATAGCTTCTATAAGACTATTTTCATTTGAAGGAAATAAACCTCAAAATCATTTTGCTGGAAAGCAATACATAGGAACTTAATTCCATGATTTGGAAGAAAAGGTGAATCAAAAAAATTCAAAAGAAGAAATTGTAAATATTATTCAAAAGTCGAACAATGACAAGACCCTTGGAACATATGGGCTCCCAATCAAATTCTATAAGAACATATACTAGATTGGTAATGTTTTTTTGTAAGTTTATTCAGAAACCATTTGTAAAGGTTCTTTAGGTTGTAACATCAATAACGGAACCATTACATTTGTCCCTAAGGATGGGGATAAGACATTAATGAAGAACTGAAGACCTATTACCCTGTCTCATACATGATTTTGGCTAAAATATTGGCTCTTAGACTTGTGGATATTCTCCCAAGTTTATTAGCCCTACACAAACAAGATTCATTAAGGGAAGATACATATTGGAGAATCTCATAACCAGCTAGGAAGCCATAGAATGAGCTAGAAGCTCCAGCCAAAACGGGCATTCTCTAACTAGATTTTAAGAAAGCTTATTATAGGATAGAGTGGTCATTTTTTATGATGTCACTTGAAGCTTTTGGCTTCCCAAGTGGATTTTGTCAAATGGTGAGGACTCTACTAAATGATGTTATAGCTCAAGTTGATATTAATGAATCTTTGTCAAACCGATTCCCTCTGCAAAGGTCAATTAGGCAAGGCTACCATCTTGCACCTACCTTGTTGTAATCGCCTTAGATGCCATCTTCCACATTCTAAGGGATATTAGATTGTCGCCTAAAATTAAAGGACTAAATCTCCCCAATGGGGATGACATTTTAAACATTCAATTTGTAGATGATATTACATTTTTTGTAAACCTTGAAGAAAGAAATGTAGAGCATCTTATGCACAAAATTTATTTTATGAAGCCTCAGGAGCTAGAATATCTAAGGAAAATTTTATAATGCTTAGTTGGGACAAATACCTCCCAAATTGGTTCAATAAATTTTGAGTTTCGATGATGACCTAACAAACAAGTTAGGTACCTGGGCAAATGGTACTAAGATCTTAAATTTAAAACCTAAAATAATTTATACAACCTTATTTTTTTCATAAGAACTTTCATTATATCTTAACAAATGTTGGAATTTAGATTTCTCAAATACAAGTGGTCCAAAATCTTCAAGTTGTTGTGGTTTACTATACTAGAACCTAATATTGCTTGCTTTAAATGGTTACTTATGTTGCATAAACTCCCTTTTAAGTTGTCCTCTTTAGTTTTGAGCATATGTTTTGTATGTAAGTAGTTTGAAAGCATTAGACACATCTTCTTTGAATGTTCATTTGCAAAAGAGATTTGGAGCATATTTTTGGCCAATTTTATGGGATAGGGGGACAAAGGTAAAGTAAATTGTTAAGAGATTTTCTTTCGTTATGTGGAAGGTTTTAAGTATGGCATATAATTTTTTTTGGCTTACTTTATCTTCTAATATCTTATGGGCAATTTGGAAGACTAGAAATGGGGATATTTTTTAGGGTACTAGGAGGGTACTTACTGAGTTGTTTAGAAGACTCACATTTCACAATATTTTTGTGCAGGTGACAACCAATATGGAGAACTCAAAGGACAAAATTGTGGAGTTGTTAAAAGGAGCTGTGGATTTCATATAGAAAGGTTTGGCCTCTCAATGAAGCTGATAATACGCCTTTCATGAAATGTTATTTAGAATTAAAAAAAAAAATCAACAAAATACCCAATTGTGGCATAGGACAAAGAGGTAAACTTCCACCACAATGGCAAATCAAATATAGTGCCACCAAGACAACGGTGAGATTGATCAAAGAAGTATATGATATTATGTAGAAATGGTTATGTTCTATTTTGTTAACAAGTCTTTGTAAAAGATTAAAATCTATCATGTTCTCATGTTATGAAAATGTATCTAAGCAAAACTACAATTCACAAACCTTTAATGTAAATTTGGGCAACACATTCAATTTAGAAAAAATAGAAGAATTCCCTCGAATTTCAAGCATTTAAAAAAATTGGACAATATCAAACTTTTGAAAGCTTATGAGTAGAATTGAAAAAGTCATCATTATAGACAAGTGCAAAAAAGTCAAAAGAATGTGTAAGCAATTCGTTTCCTAATGACACAAGCACCCACCCAAGGTGGCTATAACTCAACCCCATCCCCAACAAGATGCAATGCATCCAATGGCAGCAAGGAACAATTAGAAGCTTAATCAATTATTGAGGGAGTGATGAAATATGTATTTAGAAGGTTGGTTTAATGGTTAAATAGGCCTAGAATTATTTATTTATTTGGCATATCCCCACTTTTGTGAGAATATTAAAAATGCACTATTTGATATATTAGTTGAAAGGGCACAATCCACATGTTTATTTCACTAGAATATTCTTTTATAAAATTATTTGTTTTAGTGGTTTGGTTACTTCTTCCTTTTATCTACAACTAGATTTATACTTTATAGGCCTTTACATTTTCTACATTCTTCTTCAAATTGCTTTAATCAATGAGTTTGGGTTTGGAAATCCATGCTTTAATTTCATGGACTAGTGTTGTGCTAATTAACCTTAATGACTATTAAAACTAATATAAGTTCAGCTTGTTAATTAATCTCTTGAATTATTTAAAATTTATTCAGATCTTTGATATGACCAATGGATATGATCTTAATGTTAAAATAATTAAAACTATTAAGTTGAGTTTGGTGAGGTTGCAATTTTTGTCGATATTGAAAATTTTAATTATAATAAATAAATTTAATATGTTTGTAAATCCTTACTTTTAATTTGGAGAGATTTTTGAATGGAATACAATCTAAATAACTATTTATGACATAATATTTTTTAAATATAATAATCTCATAATATTTTATTGACACAATACACATAATTAAAAATTCTATTAAAATAATGAACCACCAACAATAGTATAAAATTTAAAACTTCAGCTAAAGTTAATCTTTAAATATTAATAATTATTACAAAAAAACAAATAAAATCTATAGGCCATTTGCTAAAAAAAAAATATATCCTAATTTTTTAAGCAATCTTTAGAAAGTTAGCTTCATTGTTCAATGACCCATAACAAAATTCTAAGTTAATGCTATGAGATTTCCACAATCTATAATGTTATCTACCGTTACACTATAAGGGACCAGCCAATCTTATTATTGCATGTCAATGGTTCATAACTTTCATTTATAGGTTATAAGTGATTTTAATTTATGTTTTTTCATATTGATCAAAGCAAAGTTACATATAATATAAATTAAAGTTATCAATATGAAATATTATTTTTGATCCATTCAATTTATGTTTTTAAAAATATTGTACTTTTACAGTTTAAATTAGTTGAAATATTAAATCTTATAAACTTATTATTTACATCTGTTTTACAAATTAAAAAAAACTATATTTTGTTCAATCATTGACCAACATTATTTTGGGTTGAAGGTTGTTATTCAGAGGAAGATAGTTGTCCCTCTTGTTTACTTCCAATCCTTCACTAGTTTGATTAGTGATCCTCCAAGAATTACTAGTTGGATTAACATTCTCTGTTTTCCTTTAAATTTTCTAATTATCTTAATTTTTTATTTTTTAACTTTTTCTGTCTTCATATAACACTAAATTCCCAATTTGCAACACTAAATTCTCAATTTCCAATCACCTTATCTTTTCTTCAAAATTTCCATCATAAGATTTGATCCAATTCTTGTCTATAATGACAATAATATTTTTTTAAATTCATAATTTTTTTAATGATGAAGAAAAAAAATTCTTTAATGCATTTATAGTCTCTTGAAAATAAAATTACCCTCGACTTTCATTTTGAAAGTAAGCACTTAATCTTCAATGCTTGTGAAGAAAACAACAATTTGCTAGGTTAGTACTGAATTCACTGGATCTGAAGTTACCCTAGGCCTTCTATTTTAAGCATCAACTCCCATTCACTACCATATTGTAAACAATAAAATTTAATTTTTCCCACCTAAAAGGCTTATGTTTTAAGATGTTTAGAAACTAGGAATTGATAAACATAGACTGCAAAGTAAAATCGTTCACATGAACAAGCAGATAATAATATCTCCAAGACAAATAACTAATATTTCCTTCACAAGTTCCAATTGCTTACAACTCATGATTGCATGTAATCAAATTGCCACACATCTGGATACAATGCATACACAAAAAGAGAACAAATTACAGACTGACCAAACAAGGTTAGACAGATTGCAACTAACCTTCACCCGTTTCCTAAACTGCAATTGAACACAGCCTAGCTTTCTCAGGGTAGTGCATAACCACTTAAAAAAATTGAAATCAAAGGAAGTGATTTGGAAAGACAACCAATATTTAATGGACTCAGAAATCACTACCAATATATAAGATATCCTGATAAATAAGCATGCCATTTCTCATACCAATCAAATTACCTCAATACTATAAAATTTATATAGAAGTTATAATTTTAGAATTAAGATAACTTTTTCAATAGAATGGAGTGCAAATTTATAAAGTCATCTATGTGAGCATCGCCTAGATGTAATGAGTGTTAAGTGGACTATTTATTATGGTGAGAGATGGGTTTTTGTAAACTACTACTCATGGAACATGGGTTAAAGTGGACCATTTATTATCATGAGAGATGGGTTTTTGTGAACTACTACTCATGAAACATGGGTTAACGAGTCTGACTCTTAAAGTGGACCATTTCTTATCATGAGAGATGGGGTTTTGTGAACTACTACTCATGAAACATGGGTTAATGAGTTTGACTCTAAAACTTCATGGTTGAATCCTAATAGCAGTATCAGGAAAATTACAACATTGAGATTTCTAAATTGTAATTATGTGTTCATTTTTACATCAATATTTCAAATTATATTTCCATAATCCATAATCAGAGTCAGAATCAGTTAGAGATCATAGAATATGATCCAAAATATTGATGTAAAAACGAACAGTTACAATCCAAAAATCTCAGAACACTATTATCATGGACTGAAAATGGAAATGTTAATAACAGAAATTACAGTTTGAAACTACACCAAACTTAAACCAAGCAATTCAAACTTCAGTCCTAGAAGCATGAGTATCTGGACACGTTCTCCTAACTTAAATCAAATTAGTAACTTCCAGAGATGCGGGAATTGAAATCCAAGAGATTTTCCTTCTGTCTTCTGTCTAAGATTATTATTGCCAGTCCTCAATTTGACTCATAGTTTAAAACCCAACTTCATAATGATTGATCCTTAACCAGGAAGTTCAAAATTCTTTGAAACACCCACTTCCAATGTACCTAATACATTTGCAAGGAAGAGTACCGATTACATTCCAGCAAACCAGCAAGACTTTCTCCGACCCACTTAGCTTAAATGAAATACAACTAGACAAGAATTTGCCAATTAAACTAAACTGTTGGATGATTGCTTTGCTTTTTATAACAAGCAGGTGCTGTACATACTACCAATAATATACAGGTTTACTATACCTATATACCTGCTTCCTCTTGTTTTTTAATCTAACCCCCAGATTTGATTCCCATCCCATTAGTTCTTCCTGGCCTAATTCCATCTCTCTAATGAACAAATGGTTTTCATCCTCCAACAAAAGGGTAGATTGGTTTTTTAAGTTTCACTAGCCAGTCATCAACATTTAAGTCTTGCAATCCATTACAGAAGAAGAGTTCTAACAGTGTCCCCTAATCCTTGTTCTGAGAAACGCTACAGCCAAAGAATACAATAATAATAAGACAAGGGCATTTCCACAGAAGACAATTTGATGCACAAATAACTATGCCTGCATCCATAATGTAAACTTCATAAACATCTACAGACCTCAACACAGTATTAAACTCAAACAAAACAACATTACAAAATGCAAAGAGAGTGATCAGATAGAGCTAATACAGAATGCCATCATTCCGGCACTCAAACCAATAGGGAATACTTCCTCCTCATTTCACTCTCTGTTAAACACAATTTATGAATCACTAAAACAAAAAATAAGAAAAAGGGCATCAGGTCTCCAAGGTGTTTTCCATCACAGATTTTCAGCCGCAAATTACCCATTTGTAAGATTTTCATCACCTGCCCTGATCTACTTACAAACCTACTACAACACTAAACAATTTTTAGCTTTAATAGGTACAAATCAATATGACGATGCAAGCTAAAGAGATACAGAAAGATTTCTGTGAGCACATCCACGCAGAAACAGAACAGCAATACGTTTATAGATGGTAGCAATCGATATGAGGTTATATGTAGTTTTAGGTTTAGGGTTCTGAAGTTGTTTGAGAGAAGGGTTAAGGTTAGGGTTGAAAGAAGGTTTTAAATGGGCTAGGGTTTTAAACATAATGACCGTTGGTGATGGTATCCTTTATAAAGCCTTGCTCGTTGCACGGCTCAGGGGCCCTATTTATTTTGGAGTTTTGAGAAAGTTTACTTTTTCTTTTTTAAATTGTAAATTTTTTATTTTTATTTTAATTATAAAATTACTTTTTTTTAATCTTCGTATGTTATAAGTGTTAATCATTAAGTTTATATAGATATTATACATTTCAAAAGATTTGATGATAGAAAAAAGAAAATTAGAAAGTAAAAAGTTTAGCGTGTTGTTCTTTGTTATGGGGTAATCACTAAAAATAATGTTCAAAATTTAGATCTTGGTTGAATCTTCTAGAAGGTTATCTTAAGTTCAATTTCGATTAATTGTAAGTAACTTGTTTTGTAAGTTAATTAATATCATTGAGTGAGAAGTAACAATTGCAAGTATTACTTTAGCTTATTCAATAAATTGTAAGAAGCATGTTGTATAGGGGGTGCCTATGATTATCATTCAAGAGTTGAAGAAGGGTTAATGCTCAAGTTCACAACATTATTTTCTTGAGGAAGTCTTGGATTTATATAAGGCCTTTTCAAATATTCATTTTTTGCATTACTTCTAGGATTTGAATATGGTGTCAAGATTTTCTTGAGCTAGTGTTGGGATCAATCAAGCACCTTTTTTGGCCCTTTATAGTGATCGGCTAGATTTGTGGCCTAGGATTGGAAAAAAAATTGGTTTCGTGCTCTTGTAATTTGGTTCTTCTTCTTTTTCTCCCCCTAGGTGAAGTATAAGGTTTTATATTTATTTCATCATTGTCGAGATTGGTTGAATGAGATGGCATACTTTTGCCCTTGCTTTTATTAGTATTATGATTTGTTATTTTTAATTCTCATACTACCATGTATGAGGAGTTATTTCACTCTCTTGGATGGCTTGCCTTTTAATGGTCATGGATAGGTGGATTTGTGTTTGTGTAGTTTCCTTACTACCTTATACATTTCTACTTACTCTTAAGGCTATTTATATTTAGGGATTGAGTGGTTGTGTGCAAAAATATTATTTGCTCTTAGGATTAATGGCTTAACATACAACTCTTGAGACTCAAGATCCTTTACTTAAGGGAAAAGTGTTAGATTTTTTTCTTGATGTACTTTTTAACTACTCAAGTTAAACTTATTTGGGTTTGATCAAATGTGTTATGAGAGAATCAAGCTTGGAAAATTTTATTGGTGTGGGTTTTATTCCTTTTCATTAGTTTATTAGGTGTTTTCCTATGCTTAGTTTATGGTTGGTAGGACAAAGTCATGTCACTCTCGTTAAGTTAAAAACCTAAAAGGGTGGTCTAATGGAGGAGACTTGTGAAAACCTTAAAGGGTGCCAAAGGGTGGTAGTATGCAATACACCTCTAAAGCAAGAAAGAATGAGCTAGAATCACAACTAGACAAAGGCATAATAGTGCACGACAATTTCAACCAACTTGTGGCAACTATAAGACATACTAGTGAAGGAGCATAAAGAAGGACAACTCTTTATACCAAATCATGGACATATACGTATTAAACATGTAAATACGATAGAGTAGAAGAAAAGAGAACAAAGTAGAATATAGAGAATGGGAGATAGAGAGTACATATAAGAGAATATATGTGAGGATATTGTAAGAGAGTTGAATATGCATTGAAAGATTGATGATTATTTACTATCACAAGTTAATATAATGAGAATACAATGATTAATTATGGTATCTTATATGTGTATATAGTAAATGTGTGTATGTTATAATCTACCACACTAATTTTTAATCCTTTGCATATGTTATATTTTTCTTTATTATCCATCACACTAGGGTATTTATAAATATAGCATTATTAAAGAACAAGGCTTCAAACTTTAGTTTGGCCTTTCTTTGGTCAACATTTTGGTTCCAATGGTAAGACCATGGTAGTTGGTGGAAAGGAGACGATCAAAAATTGAGAAAAAAAATGTAGTAAGGAGATTCTTAGAGATAATTGATTACAAATAGAAAGAAATTGATTGTGATGTTTTGTGATGAAACATAATTTAGGTCCTAACCCATGAGTGTGGTTAAGAACCTAGTAGATGACAAATGAAAAGTGTGGATCCTAAAGATATGTGACCAATAGAGATGGTTTAGAATGAACCATTAGAGATGGATAAAAGGAAACATGATTCCAAATAAAAAACACTCATGACAAAAGGCAACAACAAAAGATTAAGGAATTGTTTTGAGGAAGTTAAGATGGCTATGGAAATAAGCATGGGAGAGAATGTATTGAAATAAGGGCACTATATATAAGAAAAACATTGCAAGAGAATGGAAAAGGCTAGGGAAGCCTCAATTGAGTAGTCTAGGAGGGTCATTTTCGAGAATTTATCACCACATGAATAGTTAGTTATAGTCAAGTGTGTCAAGAGGATTTTTGTTAAGGAATATGAGAATATGATTTTTTTTTAGATTTTGCAACTGGAGGGGGAAATGGTGATTATTTCACTCAATAACAAAGAATCATTAGAGTAATTGATCACCCATATCAATAGAGTAAAAACATACATTGACCAAATTGATAATGCAAATGAAAGAGTGTGATCAATTTCAAGAATTATTGGAGGGAGGGCTTAAAAGTAGGAGTTATGTGTCATAAATGTATTTTTTACTTGAACACCATATTTTGAACATGACTTATTAAATAATAGGGTCACTATTAATGATGAGTTCAAGTGTTTACTAACCCTATTTTTAAAATTAAATCCTCTAAAAAATTAAAGATGAAAATAGTTAGATGATATGGTGAATAAAAGTGTGTATATACAAAAGGAGATATGATGAAAGATTTGGAATTTTGAGAGAATAAGAATGTGGAAGATGATGACAATAGGCAATTGCTCAATAAGTTAGTCATTGAAACAATTGAAACATTTAAAGAAGGATGGGATAGTCCCATATTATTTCAAAATATATCTCTAACTATCAAAAAAATGTCTCCTTAAATGAAAAGGTGACCCCCCTAAAGAATAGCCATTCCTTATGACACATAAGTTAAGAAGAGTTTCAACCAAATATATAATTAATGGACCATTTCAAATAGAGGAAGAAGTACAAATAAAAGAGTTTGTAGTTTTGTGTGGAGTTATCAAGTGAAGAATTCTTTGATTTTAAATTGCTTAGGGATAAAGGTAGAACAATAAAGTTGGTTAAACAACATAAAGTCAAGGCAAGAGTGCCATATGTGCAAAGGATTTCAATGAGAACCCTAGAAAGTAAGGACCAACTAGGTAGGTATAAAATATAGTGGAGTAACCTCACCTAACAATGACAAGACAGAGGTACCTATCACTCCTAAAATCGACCAAAGCCATATTAAGCTACCAAATTTTGGAAAAGATACTAAAGAATTTATTTAACATATTTTTGTCTTGGAATCCAACTAGAGAAGAAATGAATTGCAAGAGAATCAAACTAAATCATGTAACTTTGTAGGAACATTGAGTGATGGAGCCATTAAATGGTGTACAAAGGTATGCCCTAACCATAATAAGGAATGGGCATGCTTAAAGGAGGGGTTTTTGAATAATATTCCTTGGAGGAACCCTCTATATGTGTTAGCAAAATGAGGGATATGATACAAAATAAAGGAGAAACCATAAAGGAGTTTGAGATCAATGATTCAAAGGGGTGGTTAGATGGCTAGAAGAGCCACTAAATAAAAATTTAGAGTAGAATGGTTGGTCTTCCACTTACTACCCAAAATTAGAACCTCTTTAGATGGTAGTTTTTGAGACTTATTCAAAAGTGATGGAGTTAGTTGTTAAGATAGAAGTACAACCTTAGAGTTTGTAGAATAAGGTGAGTGAAGCTCAAAAAATAGAGAAGTTAAGATTGGAGCCAAAACAAATTATAATAAATCTATAAATCATTCTTAAAAGAAACAACCATAAAGAAGCGTCGCCTATCCAAAGAAATAAAATATGGCGCACTTATTGCTCTAATGAAGGCCATCTTAGGAATGAATGCTTGGTCAGAGAAGGGAAAAAGAGGGTCATGGAGCTAAGAATTGGAAGTTATGGACCTATGAGGAGGTTCAAAAGTGATTTATGTAGGATCTATTAAGAATGGGATTATCATTAAATTGATTATCATCCCTCACCATTATCTAGACTAAGAGTGGAGTTAGAAAATGAACCTAGGTGTAGCCATAGAGGCGAGGAGAATGATTTCAATAATAGAGGGATGATACATGAATGTATATAATCATAGTGGAGAAACACTCTCACACAAAACACAACAAAAAATATGATACCACAAATGTTGGACAAAGGACTGAAAACTAGCTATATGAATGACTATCGCCAAAATGATAACAAAACATGACATAATATTTATAGAAGAGGATGTAGTAGAGGAAGAGGTTGTGGTTAAAGGAGAAGAGAAGATGTTACTACAACATAGTGAGAT
>VDFB02117691.1:0-13781 GCA_007258455.2 Sequoia sempervirens | reverse complement strand
ATTCTATTTGTATCCTTTCTTTCAACTTTATTCAATATGAAAAAAAACAACAAAGAAAAAAATATATCATGTATAAAAGAAAAGATTATAAGTAACTAAATTAGAAAATGTTTTAATGAAAACCTATATGCAAAATCTATGTCTTCCATCATTATAATTATTAAATTTAAAATTTCTTTAAAAATAATTAAACATTATAAATAGTGAAAAACGTTTCATCAAGACATTGTATATAAAAATTTTATTATTTGAATTTTTATTCTATAGTAATTAGATTGGTCATATGATATATTTAAATCTTATTTAAATTTCTTACATATTTTAATTGGACTACTTTTATGGATTATAATATTAGAGTAAGCATGCATTAGCTAATAATTAATTAATCTTTAATTGATTATTATTCTAATTCATTTCATGCTCTTAAGCTAAATTTAGGAGTGCTTTTCTATTAACTAGAGTGAGCTTTTATTAGATCACTCTATCTCATCACATAAGATGATGATACTTGTCATGATCTAATCCCTTTATCATTTAGGGTTTGTCTTATAAAGCACTCACCCTCATTGTATTCTCTCTTGAGACTCTTGAGGTTCATTATTACTCTCAAGGTTCATTCTGTAAGTTTTTCTTGTTGAGGATATAACAAATAATTATTATGATATTGCTATCAGGATTCAACTATGTAGTTTTACAAGTCAAACTCATTGACCCATATTTCATGAGTAGCGGTTCACAAGAACCCATCTCCCATGATAATGAATGGTCCACTTAGCACTCATTGCATCTAGGTGATGGTCACAGAGGTGAAGCACTAGGACTTCCCGGGAGGTCGCCCATCCTAATACTACTCAAGCTCTTAGTGTGCTTAACCAAAAAAATTTCCCCAAGGTTAAGCCCACTTAGCTTGCAACCCCATTTGCAAAACCTTCAACAAGTGTTGTGCCTTATGAACCATTCATTATAGAGACCCTTTAGCTCATCAATTGATAAGTAGGAGGTATTTTCAACAGCGTGTCAAATTGTGATATTGGTATCATGATTCAATTGTGATATTGACCCATGTTTAATGAGTGCTATAGGGTTGAATCTTGATAGCAATATCACAATTTGACACGTTGTGGAAAATACCTCCTAATTATCAAATAATTGTTTGCAGTTCTCTATATGGAAGGGTTTTTTTGTTTTTTGATCCTATGTCTTGTGTTATTCACAATTCTCACATGATATAAAAGTGTGGATTCAATGAACCATTTCTCCACTTTTTAGTTTCTTTCAACTAGGGTTACAAGTGTAAATTTGGAATCTTTATTGCTTTTTGCAAATTTTTGGAGTTGGGCAAATTTTTGGTGCATTTTGACACGAAAAAGACCCCACCATTGCGTTTAAGAGGCCAGATCGATAAATTTTGACTATAAATTTGTTCTATTTTACTGTCAAGACCTTTTGAGGCAAATTATTTTTGTTGAGAATTCGTATGACCCCTCGACTGTCATATTGTGTAATGGATTTTTTTTAAAAGAAATTAAAAAAACCAACACTTTATTAGTGTTTAGTGCTAAATATAGTGCTAAGTGCTATATATAGTGCCTAATGCTATAAATATAATTGGTCGATGCACATTTTTTTGGTGGCTTAAACACTACCCACTATCCAAAATTGATGACCACTTTTTCCCTTTCTAGCGGGTAGAAAACAATTTTGGCTGTTCAACTATCTTTTCTAATGGTCAACAATTCTTTTCTATGAAGCATTTATTACAAAATATTTTGACTATATGCTCATAATATACCGTCGAGTTTTGAATTTTTAGGCAATCAAATTTTTTTGGTGGAGGAGAATATTCTTTAGAATATTCAATTGACATTAGTGGTACCACCACCAATAGGGCCCCTCCACGTCCCCTTTGGCCCTAAAGAGCTATTTTTTCTTTTGGTTATAACTTGGGCATATGAGATCAAAATAAAAAAAAAGATATCATTAGAAAGTTGGTTCTGAGCACTATCCAATGGTGTTATTTTTTCTTAATTTTGTTGTTGGTACATTTTATTGCCTATCAAAGTTAGATATATTGCTTTCACTTCCGAGCTCACAACTTTATACCTGTTTCTTTGTTTTTTGCAATTATAGCAACGTTGAGATGATATTTCAGAGCTCTTCATAGCCATCCATGATTTTTTTTTAGATTTTTCTTCAGGTACATTTTATTCAATTTTTTGTGTTTTCACATTTTGGTGAATTACTTAGATGTTTTAGCTCTTGAAATTTTTTGTTTCTGTGGGATGATTTATTTTAAGTTGTTCTACATGTATTTTTAGCTTTCTATTCTATTTGGGCATTTTGAGCATTTTTTGCATGCAATCTCTTTTTTAGACGCATTAAAATAAAGTGCCACTGTTGTACTTTGTTTTGGAGATTTTCGCACATCCTATTGTTCCTTTTGTACTCATACTATGATATAAAATGTTATGGTTGGGTTTTGAGTGCCTTTTTTTTCCATCACAACTTTGTCAAATGAGTATTTGTTCCATGACATCATAAAATCCTAGTGATTCTTGCCTCATGCATGTGTGCCTTGGTTTGCACACCCCTTTTCAGTCATAGGTACACTCTTTTGTGCATGTTTAGATTTTCTTGGTTCTCCTTCATGTACTTCTTGGTGACATATCTAGTTTCAATGGACTTGTCTTTGTCCTCTCTTTTTTGTATTATGGGGGGTTTCTATTGTTGGTGTTAATGATTCATTGGTTCATTTTTAGAGTGATCTATGTATCTAGTTTTTGTTCCTATGTACTGGGTGGATGTAGTAGCTAGTTACCCATGCATTTAAGGGCGATGGAGCATTTACCATATAGACACTCCTGCATTCCTATTTCTAGAGGTGATCTTCAATTTTCACTTGATCAATGTTCTTGAGACTATTGGTACCTATGCCATTTGTATCTTTTCATCGTTTTCCTTTTTTTTAATCTGATTCAAGTAATTTCTTTAGGGGAACTCATGCAGATTGTCTTCTTGATCCTAATCATCATCTATTTCAGAGGAGGTTATTCACTTCAACACTATATTAGTCATCATTCAATAGTTGTTTACAACTTCTTCATGCTTCAGTAGTGTTCTTCATGTTCCTATTTTTTGAGACATTGTTTTGAAGGATTTTTCAATCCTTCATTCACCTTTCTCACTTTTCAAGAGGAGTTTTTCCCATGAGTTTTTATCCTTTTTCTCTAGTTGTGAGAGATTAGATTGTTTGTAATGGATACATCATCAGGCCTTCTTTGCCAGGACCCATCATGCATTCTTTTCTATTTATGCATTCTCTTTTTAGGATTTTTAGCTACTCCCTAAGTTCATCTTAAGGGGGGTGTTAGAGTAATCATGCATTAGCTAATAATTAATTAATCTTTAATTGATTTTATACACTTAAGCTAAAATTAGGAGTGCTTTTTTGTTAACTAGAGTGTGCTAAATTATTAGATCATTCTATCTCATCATATAGGATGCTCACACTTGTCATGATCTAGTCCATTTATCATTTAGGGTTGCTCTTATAAAGCACTTACCATCATTATATTATCTCTAGATTAAGACTCTTGAAGTTCATTATTACTCTTAAGGTTCATTCTGTAAGATTTTCTTGTTGAGGATAAAGAAAATCATTATTTGTAGCCCTCTTGTGTGAGAGGTGTTTTTGTTCATTGTTTGATCCTACGTCTCATGTTATTCACAATTCTAACATAGAAGACAACTATATTATTTTGTAAAAATTAAAAAGCATAGGAAAATCAAATATGAATGTTAGAATTAGCTAAAAGTCATGTTAACCCAAGATCTAGTGTGAGAAATAGAATCTATAAAACTATAAATAGAGATGATTAATAAAATAAAAATATCATTATAGATTTAATCCCCAAGATAGTAATGCAAATTTTCAAGAAAAAAAATAACATTAGGAAAATATATAATAAACACGAAATTATAAAAATATAAATATAGATGATTAATAAAATCAAAATAGCATTATAGAGTTAGTATCCAAGATAGTAATGCAAATGTTCAAGAAACAAAATAATATTAGGAAATAATAATAACATGAAGCTACACTAATTTATACAAAGAATTTTGAAATGGGAGTCATGAGCAATAGGTGAGAAAATGCTACTCTTGATGCACATTGTCCTTCAAGACTTGTGTGTAGTGTTTCCTTCTTAGAAGGTGGGTCTAATCCTAAGAATTTATGAAAATGAATGTTTCATGGGTTCTCCTTTTCTTTTATTTTTTTTTGACTTGTGATCCTTCGTCCCTTGTCTCCTCTAGTCACTAAAAAATTATTTTCAATAGTCATCAAGACAAGATAAGTAATGATGGGGTTGATATTGTGCACTCTAAGGATGAATTGAATCCTAAATCAAAGACTTGGCTTTGGTTCAAACCATGAAAAAGATGGACAACACTTTGGTAGGAAAATAATTTGGTAGAAGACCAAATATTAAGATGCTCTACATATGGGTGTCATCTAAATGGGCTATCAAAGGTAATGTCTCCATTTAAACCTTCCCTAAGGGTATTTTTTTGCTTCTCTTTCTCACTTGCTAAAGATTACCTCAATATCCTCACTCAAGGCCCTTGGTTCTTTGGAAAAAAAAATCTTAGTCCTTTGTAAATTTCATCCTGGATTTAATCCAATTGATGACCTTTCTTCCTACGTGCCCACTTGGAATAGACTATTGGGTCTTCCTCTCAAGTTCCAAGATGAGGAAATCATAGTAGGTATCACCAAATCCTTTGGCCACTTCATATCTTTTGACAATGTTGCCAAGACCAAAAGTAATTTTTTTTCTTTATTAGGTTTCGTGTTAGAATAGAACCCCACAATATTCTTCCTATCTCGACATTACTTTGGTTTCTAGGTTGGGAAAATGGTATCAAGATATTTAGTATGAAATATCTATATTGTTTTGTTAGTACTACTCACATATCGATCACCTTCTTAATGCCTACTCAAAATTTGGAAAAGATAAGAAGACTAGAACTAAACCAAAAAAGAATAAAAACCCACTTGTGGATTCTTGTAGGTTCCCTATTGATTCCTTTCCTCAAAATTCTTGTGGTGAGAAGGTTTATGCTATTTCAGAACCCCTTCTGGAGTGTTGGGAATTTTTTTGTCTTAACCTTGTAATTAAAAAAGGTCTATTGTTGATAGGTGAGTGCGGGGGGTGCATGGGGGTACCCCTCTATGAGGCTTGGGGTTCGTACGAACCGATAGGGGTTCTAGGATAGTGCCCTCGAAAGCCACATTTTATGTATATTTTATTATTGTAAATCTAGATCGTTCATCATTAGGTCTCAAATTTGATGATAGATATTTTGTTGGCTTGTCTTGCGCTAGAAGGAAACCCTATTTCATGAGGGCATTGTATTATTGCTATGGATTGTGATATGTATTTTGAGAGTCTAATAACAGTGGTGTTACCTTTGGATCTCTAGTCGGTAATACTCCTATGAGAAGCTTTCTCTGCAAGTATATTATAATCTTCGTGATTTCTGAATAATATATTGGAAAGCCTTTGGAGTGTGGGGTTTTTCTCTCAAAAGGTTTTTTCCCACATAAATCACTGTGTTATGATATGCATGATATTTATGTTTATTTTTGTTTAAGTTTATGTAATTGTTGTAAAGATCTATAAAATTTTGTATTATCCTCCTCTCAAGATTAGTGTAGAAAGTTGTTCTGCTACCTTACCTTCCTTACATGGAGCAAGTGAAAAGGCCCATGAAGATTCCTTATTCAAAAGATAAATATATTCAAAAGCTATAGAATAAATATGCTGAAATAATCACCATTAAAATTGTACGAAAAAATATGAAACACATAATACCGATTTTTCATAAACTATGTCATGAAATTCACATAAATTTGCGTGTATGAAAATGTCTTCACTCAAATGCATGTGATTGATTTATATTCTTCAAATGAAAATATAAATTATAGGATTTTTTTTTTTTTTTTGTAGCAATACATGTGAATATGAAATATAAAAAATATATTATGCTTGTTGGTAGCTCCTTCTCAAATTGCAATTACAAATATTGAAATATACATGTTAAACATCTAAAGAAAATTGAATTGCAAATACAACCTATGATGGTATTATTCTAAAAAAATTAAAGAGTTTTCATGATCTAATCTCCAAGAATCCAATAATTTCCATCATTAAGTCCTATAGTTGAACATAAGTGTTAAAGTTGTAAAGAAAATTGATAAAATTAATAAAATAATAATAATAAAAGAAAATTCCTTTAAACTTATACAAATGTGAGTGTACGAATATCAATGTTCTATTAGACTAAAATAAATATTTATTAATAATATTTTCTTTTAAAATAGGTCCCATAAAGAGTTGCCATAACCTCCTCTTTCACCAAGCTATATTTAGGTAGTAAAAAATGCTCCTTTTACACCCACATACAATTGACATAAAATATTATATAAATTTTAAAATGACTATTATTTTCCCAAATTAACTTCTAGTAACTCTCCATTAATTTTCAACTCTTTAATTCCCTTATTTGTCAAAATTACCAATTATTACTTCTCATTTATGAGCTTCCATACAATTGATATAAATTAACTTCTTGTAACTCTCCACTAATTTTAAACTCTTTAGTTCCCTTATTTGTCAACATTACTAATTATGACTTCTCATTTATAAGGTTCCATAAAATATTTCTTAATCCTACCAAAGAAAATTTTGACAACCTTGCTAAGGAAATTGTAATAAAGATGCCAAATAATTTGAGAGTTATATTATCCCACCTCCATGAATTCTCATGCCCCTCCTTGGGAAAATACATATAATAATGATTTATTAATTACTTTTCCCCTTTTATTAAAACCGTGAAATAATAACTAATTTGAATTTAAAGAATAAATTTTAATTAAATTTATCTCCCTAGCCATTTCTTCTTAACCTATGGGAAATCTAACTACAAAAATAGTTTAATTAAAAGTGAGACACTACACTCTAGTTATTCCTCTTCAAAACTTTACTTTTAGTCTTCTTCTTCTACTTCATATCCATCATGTTATTCTACATGTGCATCTTCTTGTGATTGTTCTATAGATGCATCATTTTGTGCTTTAACCTTAATATCAAAATACACTATTTTTTAGGCTTTTACATGAATTTTTTTCTTATTTTTAAAATCACCAATTTCTTTGAAATTAATATCTTTAGAATATAGAAATTTTTACAACTACAGGATCACAAATCTTATAATCCTTGATGTTCTTGCCATAACCCATGAAAACACACTTGTTAGCCTTGAAGTCAAGATTAAAACATTTTTATTTAGGAACATGAACATACGCCTCACTGGAAAAAAATCTATAAAATAAGAAACCTATGATTGTTTACCTATCTATACCTCATAGTGAGTTTAGTCAATAGGAGAAAAAGTATGAGGCTTGTTAACTAAGTAACAAGTCACGCAAACTACTTTAGTTCATAAGCATTGTCCAATTTTTATGTCACTCAACATGCTTCTATCTCTATCCTTTAATGTCCTTCTCATTCTCTCTTCTACTATTTTTTTTGTGGGGCATATGGATTTGTTTTCTATACAACAATTCCTACATGCATGCAATAGTCATCAAAGGCCCTAGAGAAAAAAATGGGCCGAGATGATAGTATTAGTGGGTAGGGTTTCGGAAGCACAGAGATCTAGCGTACAGTAATGGTGCTCAGGCTCGATGGCCTTTCAATAAGAGATGGAATTGGTTCTCGCAGAACCCCAACTGGGTTGGAAAGGATCAGGCTTGGCAGGCTCCGGTGAATAAGGGGTTTAGGGCAGGATTTCAAAATAAATCAGGGCGGAAAGATTGGTTCCATCCAAAGAAAGGGGAGCAATTTAGATCATGACAGCTACCCGAAAAGGTGGATTTTAGGCGAGTGGAAAGAAAGTTTTGGCGGCCAAAGGTTTCTCTGGATAATGGGGGCCCTAGTCAGGTATCCCCTCGCATTTCTGTTACTACCCTTTCTTCTTTAATTTTAGATAACAGTGAATGGTGCGATACAGTAAGTTTTTTAAAAGCTAAAGCTTTCTTTATGAAATGGGGGGGAAAATGGCCGGCTTTTGCAAAAATAAGGGCTTGGTGTGATAAAACATGGGGTAAAGAATGTGATTTGAAGACGCTGGAGAATGGATTTTATCTGGTGATTTATAAATCTGCTCAAGATAAGAACTGGATCATAGATAGTGGCCCCTTTGAAATGGATGGTTTAGGGTTTCATATCAAAGACTGGGTTCCAAACTTTAACCCAAATGAAACGGTCCTTGAAGAAATTTCAGTATGGGTCAAACTGAAAAATCTACCGCATGAATATTGGGATGTGGAAACCTTAAAAAGAATTGGCAGTAAATTGGGTAGCTTTGTGAAATCAGAGGAAGTGGTGGATAAGTCTGACTTCATCATTTACCCCAAGATATGTGTCATGAGACAGAGCATTCATTCTTTACCTGAAACAATTGAATTACATACAGGGGAAGGTATTTGGCGCCAGAAGTTAGAGGTAATGGATACCCCCTTTGAGTGTCTTAGCTGTGTGGGAAATTTGGTCTCTTCCAAGGAGTTCCCTCCCAGAGATAAAGGGAAAACTCCTGTTCACAAATCCTTATCAGAGGAGATAATTACCCTTTCAGATTTTAGGGCTCAGGATGATGCCTGCTCAATGATGTGGGGGTTTGGGCATTGGGGACTCCCACATTGTTTGGACGAGGAGAGCGAAAGGGGTTTTTTGAAAGAGGAAATTGATGGCATTTTCGTTGGTGTTTGTTATGGGCACACTCAGGAACGGCCTTCTCAGCCGCTCACGTCGACTAGCTCTCCGCAGCAGGTATTGGGTCATGTGGGTGCATCTTTAAAGTTTTCGGCTTCAGGGCCCTCGGTGGGTCTGGAAGATATTCTGACTCAGCAAGTAAGTATTTCACATGTTTCTGAGACCCCAGTTCAGGAGCTCGTTTGTCCTCAGCCTAGGGAGTTGACCAATGCTTTCCAATGTTCAGCGTCTTTACCTGAATCCAGGCACAAGATGGATTCGGTCTTGGTTTCTCAGGTGAATCAGGGTAGGTGGATGAAACCAGTACAGGATTTAGAGTTGACAAAACAAATCCAAGGTGATGCTGTTGGTTCAGAAAAAATGGTGTTGGGTCAAGGAATGGAACCAGAAGATCAAGACTTTAAAGACATCCCAATTTCTTCGATAAGAAATTTAGATAATGCCTTTGAAGGTGTTCGTGATAGTGGTGGCACTCTAGAGGATGCGTCTTCAGAATCAGATTTGGAAGATGATGGTGGGGAAGTGGATATTCTGGGTCTAAATGATAACATTGACATTGTTGAAAAAAGAACCATAGATCAAACTCTGGCTCAAAACAACAAGATCAAAATTGGGGAAAAAAGGAGGAGAGGTCCTAAAACTAATAGAATGAGGCTGGAATTGGCAGGCAATGCAGCAGGTCAAAGTAAATTAAGGTCGGGGAAAGGCTATGCCTTCCCCCGACAGCAATGAAAATCCTATCTTGGAATGTCAGGGGCTGCAATGCCTCTGACAAGATACGTTTGATCAAGAGGTGTCTTGATCAAACGAGACCGTCTGTTTTAATGCTTCAAGAGACCAAAATTAAAAGTTCCGATGTTGCTCTTTTTTCTCGATGTTTTTCCCGTTGGAAGTGCATCCTTATTGGGGCTGAAGGAGCTTCGGGTGGTTTATCCATTCTTTGGAATGAGTCTGTGGTTGATATTCAGATTATTCACCAGGAGCAAAATTGGCAATGGGTAAAGGTGGAGTCACCGCAATTACAAAATTGTTTTTATCTTCTTAATATTTATGGTCCGAATAATTCTGCTAAGAAGAAGGAACTCTGGCAATAAATTTCCAGGTTTTTATCGGTCAATGGTGATTCAAGGTTCCTCCTTGGAGGCGACTTTAATGCCATTTTGAGACCGTCTGATAAGTTGGGGGGTGGGAGCTGGCATGGGCAAAGTCAGCAGGACTTCAGTGACTTTGTGTTAAACAATGGGATGTGTGAGGTGTTTTTTAAGAAGGGCGAGTTTACATGGACAAACAGGAGGAGTGGGTTTCTTAATATAGCGGAGAAATTGGATAGGTTTTTTTTGGCTAGTGATTGGGCCTCTTTGAATTGGACGTGTGAGGCGGAGATATTACCTCTATCGGGCTCGGATCATTATCCTATTTGTCTAAGGATCCAAGAAGATGCTACCCCTGATAGATGTCCCTTTAAATTTGAATCGATGTGGTTTAGAGATGTTAATTTCGAGTCCTTGGTTAGGGATTGGTGGAGGAATGCTCTATCTTGGACTGGTTGCAAGGCTTTCATTCTTTTTAAGAAGTTGCAATATCTTAAAGAATGCTTGAAAACCTGGAATAGGGAAACCTTCAAAAATATTTTTGGTGAGAAGCTCCTTATTGAAAAACAGTTAAATGATCTTCATGATAAGGTCTTAGTTTCTGGGATGGGTGAGGTAGATTTTGAACGGGAAAAGAGTTTAAACAAGGCCTATTCAGAAATTTTAGCGCGGGAGGAGGTTTTCTGGCGCCAGAAATCTAGGGAAACTTGGCTGAAAGAGGGTGATCGAAACTCCTAGTTCTTCCACAATTCTGTCAAGGTTCGCAGATCAAACAATAAGATATGTTCTATAAAAAATGGTGCGGGGGAGATTCTGCATTCTTTTGATCAAATCAATTTGGAGGCTATTAATTATTACTCTGCTTGTTTTAATTCTGGGGTACCGGCTACGGGACCTACTTCTAGTGTTCTGGACGTCATCCCAAGCTGTATTTCTGATGCCCAAAATAAACTGCTGATGGCGGAGGTTTCATTATTGGAAGTGAAGCGGGCTTTATTTGGGTTAGGTGGTGACAAAGCCCCAGGTCCGGATGGTTTCCCTGCAATTTTCTTCCAAAAGTTTTGGGACCTTCTTGGTAATGAGCTGAGGGAGGTGGTGGAAGAATCAAGGAAAAAGGGTATGATCCTTAAGGAGTTAAACAACACCTTCATAGCTTTGGTTCCGAAAAAGTCTGAAGTGGTTTCCTTTGATGACTTTCGGCCTATTTCTCTGTGCAACACGGTGTACAAAGTGATTGCTAAAGTTATTGCTAACAGACTAAAGTTGGTTTTAAAGTCTGTCATTTCGGTTGAACAGAGCGAGTTCTCTCCAAACCGTTCTATTTTTGAAGGCATAATTGTTGCCCATGAGGCAATACATTCTGTTCGTATGGCAAAAACTGAGAAAATGTTTGTTAAACTGGATATTAGAAGGGCCTATGATGAGGTTGATAGGGGCCTTTTGTTGAAGGTGCTCGAAAAATTTGGTTTTGGGCTGGCTTGGCGGACTTGGGTTGAAAGCTGCATCAACTCCCCGAGGTTCTCTGTTTTGGTTAATGGCAGCCCTCAAGGTTTTTTTGGCTCCCGAAAAGGGTATCAGACAAGGAGATCCGATGTCACCCTTCCTCTTTATTATTCTGGCTGAGGTTTTAGGTAGGTTAATTGCTCAAAAACGTTCGGAGGGATCATGGAAGGGCATTAAAGTGGCCGTCGGGGTTGAACCAATTTCTCACTTGCAGTTTGCGGACGACACTTTTCTGATGGGGGATGCCACCCTAAGTGAAGCGAGGGTGATGAAGAGCACCCTTGATAAATATGGGATGGCATCTGGTCAATGCATTAATTGGCATAAGTCTGAAATTTTCTTTTTTAATACCCCTGTCCAAAGGCAGCTAGATATTAGTCGAATTCTGGCTATGAAGATTGGTTCCCTCCCTGGAAAATACTTAGGTATACCTTTGTTTGCTGGGGGTAATAAAACTTGTTTATGGAAGGATCTTTTGGATTCTTGTGTGAAGCGCTTGGAAGGTTGGAAGAGCAAGTGGCTCACTTCTGCTGGAAGGATTCTTTTGCTTAAATCTGTGATCTCTGCCATTCCCATCTATTCTATGATGTGTCTGAAAATCCCTAAGAAAATTCTAAACTTGATAGGGCAGCGTATGCGGAAATTTTTCTGGAATGGGAATAGTGAAGAAGATAAAATTCCTTTATTAGCTTGGGACAAAATATGCAAGACAAAGGACCGGGGTGGTGCTGGTTTGCGGAATTGGCAGTTGTTAAATGAGGCTCTGGGTGCGAAGCTTGTCTGGAATCTTTATGCTAATCCTGATCTTCTGTGGGTCAAGATCTTGAAGGCAAAATATCTAGATTCCAATGAGGAGCAAAGAATTTTCACAATCCGGAACCCACCTAAAGGATCGGCAATCTGGAACTTTATTGTGTCTTGTAGACATGTGATTTTAGATCATCTTTCCTGGCAAATCGGTAATGGTGCGAAAGCTAAATTTTGGGAGGATTCGTGGGAAGGTTTGCCAAATCTTGGAGCCGGGGCTGATATTTTGGCTCTTAAACAGTATTTCTCTCATAAATGGGGAACTCAGGTATGTGATTACTTGACTTTAAAGGATGGCCCATTAGGAAGTGAATGGGTGTGGAAAGATGTTAGGGGAGAGGACATCTCAGAGGAACAGGTCCAGACCATGCAGAGGCTTCTTCAGGGAAGGAAAGTTGTTATTACTGGCAAGGAGGACAAATTGGTGTGGTGCGGCTCCTCCTCGGGTTCATATTCTGTTAAAATAGGATATCAACTCCTAGACTCATTAGAGCGGGAGGTTTTTTGGGCTAAGGATCTATGTTGGAGTAAAAATGTTTTACCAAAAGCGGGTTCTTTCGCTTGGCTAGCTATCAGAGGGAGAATTTTGACTGGGGACAGGAGGAGGAGATTGGGGTTTGCTGGCCCTTCCAAGTGCGTTCTTTGTAACAGAGATGAGGAATCAGTGGATCATCTGTTATTAAATTGTGATTTGGCTGCTAGTTGCTGGGACTTTGTTAGGCAAAAGTTGGGATGGCAGGGTCCCTTGCATAGGACGGTGCGTGAGGTGTTTGAAGGTTGGCCCTGCTTGATGAAAGGATCATTTCTTTCTAGTATTTGGGTGGTGACGCCCTCTTTGGTGATATGGGAGCTCTGGAAAGAAAGAAATAGAAGAATTTTTATAGAGAAAAGTGAATCCGTAGCAAGAATTTTATGGCGGATTGAACACAGTATTGAAGAGACTGTGAGTAGTGCTATCTCTATGCCACAGAATTGGCGGTGTTCCTTTTCGATGGAAGATAGGAGAATGCAAAGGGCTTGGCCTGGTATCCGGATCAAATCATGGCCGGGTTCTTTTAAAATCAAGCCTAACAAGGAGTTAAGTCTTGAAGTGAAATGGGCCAGGCCTCAGGTTGGGTGGATTAAAGCGAATTTCGATGGAGCAGCGAAATGCAATCCTGGACCGTCTGGGGCTGGTGTGATTCTCAGGGATCACCTAGGTAATACTGTAGCTATTGCTGCAAAAAGATTAGAAGATGGATCGAACAACATGGCTGAAGCAAAAGCCGCCCTTCTGGCGGTGAGACTGGCAAAACAATTTGGTGTTAAGAAGTTGCACCTGGAAGGGGATTCTCTTTAATTATTCAAGCCATTAAACTTGGGGAGTTAAAGGCGTGGCATTTACAAAATTATATCAAAGCAATTGGTGTAGTTCTGGAAAGCTTTGAAGACTATGTCGTCAGTCACATCAAAAGGGAGGGGAATCAGGACGCGGACATTCTATCCAAATGGGCAGTGGCGTTCGATGAGGTTGAAAAACGTTGAAAAACTAGCCGTTGAA